>VWZV01004336.1:61029-261420 GCA_013397155.1 Irena cyanogastra
AATCCAGTTTTAATGCAAAAGGGAATGCGGGGGGGACTGCGGGGGGAGGGGGGAGCTGGTCCAGCTTTCCTCTCAGGTATATTGCAGACGTTGCATTGAGGAATTGTTTAATATTGCAGGTAGTCAAATGTTAGTCTCCTGGTGTCTTCAGTGTCTCAGATAAATGAATTCCAGATTCTGTGATACAACTAAATCCTAGTGAAATTTGCATGCTCTCGAACTCTATGATTTTTTTTTTAGAGAAAGCCTTGGAATTGTGGTGCAAATGTGCAGAAAACTTTTGTATTGAACGATTAAGGGAACGTACAGGTCTCTATTATTGCTCTTGGTAGGAAAACCCTTGATACTGTAGTTAAACAGATTGCAGATCTGCATTGGACATTTTCAGCACAGATTTTCTGTGTAGTCTGTTGATATGATGTAAGAAAAAAATCAAGTTTTCATGAGAAAGAGGGGACATTAAGTGTATGAGCAGACACTCCCAATATTATTGAATGTAAAAATAGCTGAAAAGCAAATATTTGTGAAGTTATCTTGCTAAAGCATGATTTCATTTTCTTGGTTTTGGAAAGATACGAACAGACTCTTTTTAATAGCAAAGTAAATCTATTTGGAAAAAAAGTGGTTGAAATAAAATACTACTTTCTGCCTGAGATCTGGCCTAAAAGTACATCTGTCTTATATCCTGTTTGGGTGACAAAAGATATCTTGATAAATGTAATTTACAATACATCCCTGAAGCTTAAAAAGCATTTAAGTAAACCAGGCATGACGTCCTTTAAAACTTTAGATCTAAATTTTTCCCATATTTATTAGAAAAACCCATGTCTATTTCAGAATAGCAGCACATATATATATACAGAGGAAAAAACTGACCTGATATCAGAGGATAATAGTTTTCCTTACAGCAGGGAAAGCTAGTTTGTTTTCAAGGTCATTAATTTATTTTCATTTTTTATTAACACACAGAGTAAAAATGAAATAATTCTGAATTTGTAGCTTTTTTTATGAAGGCTTATGATACTGTTGCCATAGATATCCTGCCATTCCTTCTAGGCAATCATAGGCCCAAGGAAATTAAGCATGTGAGAACAGTGGATTGGAGTCAAAGTTATTAAAAGTCAGAAAGTTTGGTCATTCCGCAACAAGCATGAATCAAATTATGGGACAAATTACTGGATGGTCTTCAATATATTAAAGTGAAACCAAGCTGTATGTTTAATGCACAATTATAGATATTGCTACTTCTGAAAAGAAGTGTATCTTTTAATTGATGTTAACTGGAGAGTCATTTAAACTTGTGCTTACACCATAGTCTCCTGTAACACTGTAATATTACTAGTTTATTTTTCAAAGTATCATGCAGGCATTTTAAAGCTCAGAGGCCTCTGAGAAATGTATTAAGCAGATCCCAGAGTTATGTAGGGATCAGTTTTGGAATTAAGTTGCTTTCTTCTTCATAACTAATGTTACTGAAACTATCTATGGTAGTTTGTCTGCTTTAAATTTTGCTCTTTTTGCTTTGTTTTTTCATTTGACTTGTTGGTTTAAGTGCTGGAGGATGTTTTTTTCTTCATGGTTGCCTGTTGTAACTTACAGATCATGGAATCATCTGGTACACCCTCAGTGACCTTAATAGTAGGCAGTGGTCTTTCCTGCTTGGCCTTGATCACTCTAGCAGTTGTCTATGCAGCATTATGGAGGTATGTCATGGATTGAGAAAGCTAAATGTAAATACATTGTTATATTTATTTGAATTGCAGTTTAAAGAGAGCATTAGAGACCACATTTCTTGTTTGGAAAGTGAGAAAAAAAAAGAGGAAAATGGGAAAATGTATCCAGTGCATGCTTTGATGCATTTGTTGATGTGATTGATCAGTTTTACTGCTTTGGCCTGCTGGTGATGGTATAGCCTACTCTTCTTTTTCTCCACTTCAGTGGGAATGGTGTTGCTCTTTTGGTGGGGTATTCATACTGCTAAATGCAGGATTCTTATGTATAATCTGTTTCATGTGAGGCTTCTGGCCTACACCTTTAGCTGCTTTTCTCCCATTTACATTTTTAAACAAAACTTATAAATAAGATAGTATTGAAGTGGCACATTTAGGGAGGTTCAGTCAACTGATCTTGAGTTTGTTCACATCAGTTATAAGTTTGAATAAAGACCATGAAATTAAATAGTCTTAAAGAGTGTGGTGGTACATCCCAGTGATAGATTTTCTTTCCATTCTGAGTATACAATATTAAAATACTATATTGACTTAAAAGTGCAATAAATACTTAAGGAGTAAATCAATCTGAGAAGTCTTGAGAAATAGCATAGTGTCTTAGTGCAGAAAAAACAGAAAAATAAGATGAAAAGTCATGTAAAGTAATAAATATGTGTTCACTTTTTAAAAGTGAACATGGATTCTCATTTAACTTTTTTCAATAATTAAAGTAAATAGGCTTTTGTGAAAGTAATAAGAAACAGGGGGATGAAACAATAAATTCTAGAGTAGTATAAAATAAACCAATAGAATTTTGCTTTTAGAAGCAGCTTGATAATTTTACACCCATTTCTCTATCACTCGTATGTACCACAGAGACTCAGGATTAGAAATATATATAATTATTAAGAATATTTAGTTACGTAAGTTATGATAAAAGACTATAGAAATTATCAGTTCTTGTCTGTCAAAACTAAGAATGAGAGTATTTCAGGATATAATTCCCATCTGAAGAATTATAGTGTTATTTTTGCACTCCCTAATATATTTAGCACTTGGATAGAAATACTGTCATGCTCAGTGTAACTGGTCTGCTCCATTATTTAAATCAGATACAAGGAAGAAATTCTTTACTGTGAGGGTAGTGAGGCACTAGAACAGGTGCCTATCCACATAGAAGTTGTGGATGCCCCATCTCTGGAAGTGTTGAAAGCCAGTTTGGATGGGGTTTTGAGCAACCTGGTCCAGTGGAATGTGTCCCTGCCCATGGCAGGGGGTTGTAACTAGATGATTTTAAGTTCTCTTCCAGCCCAAGCTATGATTCTATGATTCTGTGAACTTCTAAGTGGAGATAAAATGTTGTGTGTTATGGCTTAAGTCAATGCTGTGAGCTCCTGTTGTACTGTATTTACTCAACCATTAAGGTCCTTTGTAGTCCATGGGCACTCCTTTGGGAATTGGCCCAGGTGAATCAATCGTTAACAAGTTAGAAAGTAGCAGTGTGCTCGCTGTGTGAACGAAGGCACTGGACTTCTTGTATTTGTTTGCAAATACACAGAACTAGCCTTAAGAATGTTGCTATATTTTGAGGAAGAATGTGGATTGTGGTATTAGGGTTGTTCTGTCTAACTAAAAAAATTAATGCTATATCTCTTGATATGCAAGCAAAAAGGACTATAATTAATTTCATGTCAAAAGCTCAGCATTTCTTGTGGGTTCAACAGCCTTTTTTATTACTTCCTCAGAGTCAGCTGTGGGTGTACATCTCAGGAGGAGACAGCAATATTAACTGAACTCCAGTGAGAAGCATATAGTGTAGGTCATAGAATATATAAAGATATGGCATGGTCTTCAGAGGAACTGATCACCCTTAACTTCCATTTATTTTAGTAGTCAACATTTACTATTAGCAGCTGTAAAAATCAGGTCAGAAAGATACTTCAGTTGTCACCATAATCATTCTCTTTCTGTCCTGTAGCATATAGAAAGGCTGTATACAGAAAAATGAGAACACTTGCATCTTGAAAGCAAATATGTGATAAGACTTTTTGACTTTTTCATCTTAAACGTATTTGTAAAGTGAATATGATAAGTTTGTAAGGGCGACTGTGGTGTTCACTGCTATAATTTAATCTTTCTGTACCCATTTGGATATTTTGCATCATTCAATCTTATGAAGATATTATAGTACTATTGGAACATCAGAATTAATGTTATCTTTATCCCAATTATATGTTTCAAAATTCACGGCCATAGTATCATCCACCAACCTGCATCTTATTTATGCATCGTGGAGCAAATCTTCTGTTTATATAAATCACCATATTTTTGCTGAAGTTAGTAATTATGAGAGGTCTGTGCCAGCTGTGGATATTCCCAGGGACAAGCAGAGAACATAAGAAGTTCCTGACATGAATGCATGTAAGCCCATTATTATCAGTATGGTGTTAGAACCATGTTGCCAGCAGTTTTTGAAAGAATCATTGGTAGATAATTTTTAAAATACATCAAGATACTAAGACAAAATTGTGGAATATCTATCAAAATATCATAGTTTTCATGTTTGTATTGTTAGAGGTCTCTAATACTCTTTCTGAGCATATGAAAGGGAACACCTCTCTTTGAGAGGATCTCCAATATTTAATGCAAGAACTAAATCAGAGCTTTGTGGGACTTACGAGTTGTTTTCCTTTTAGAAAATTTGTACCCTCTGTTTTGTTTTTTTTTTTTATAACAGGTACATCAGATCTGAGAGGTCCATAATTCTAATCAATTTCTGCCTGTCGATTATCTCATCAAATATCCTTATTCTGGTTGGACAAACTCAGACACATAATAAGGTATGAGATGGATTGTATTAAATTTTCCTTTAAAGATTAATATCATTGCTTTATTTGTTTTTAGCTTAAAATAATTACATCCATTTAGTCCTATACTCATAGGACTTGGTGGGTTTGGTGAAATATTAAGAGACAAGGGAAAATATTTACTGTCTTGCATAGTCTTTATTTCTCTTCCAAAAATCCCTTTTGGTATTGTTCCCTCTAGATAAGCTGTGTTCTCTGTGGTAGACTTGTGTGTTTTATGACTGAATTTCAAAGCAAGAAAGTTCAAAGGCTCAACATCAAAAGCACAAATTCTGGTTCATTATAATAGTTGTAATAGGATTGCACTACAGTGTTTTTGTCTTTTTATTAACACACTGCTCGAAAGGCAAGCAGAAATTGCTTAGAAGTTGGAGTACGATTCTTAAAAATGTTCAGAAACAGACATCATAACAAGCCATAGAACAGTTAGATCTCTGACTGATGTAGCTATAAGAAAGTGATAACCCTGCATACCTTGCTTAGTGATGTATTGCTGATTTATTAATGATCTGGTCTCTGAACATCATTGTCATTTGTGCCTGTCCTGTAGAACAGCAGTGCCGGGTGATGCTAGGCAGCTTTCACAAGTGTCAATAAGTGGTTGCTTAAAGTCAACCATAACTACAGGATTGCTTGAAATAGAAAATAGAAAATTGCTTGAAAAATGAAAACCATAGCTACAGGATTGCTTGAAATAGTTGGTTAACTGGGCAATATGTGATAGAATGCTATGAAGTTCTGTAGTAAGCAAGTGCTTGTAAAGTAGTTCTTTTTCCTACTGTGTTAAACTACTTAGTGCACTGCTCATCTTATTTCTCTAATATCAAATGAAACAGGAACTGGTGTTTCTACAACACACCTGTAATTAATCATTGCTTCTTTTCAAATAAGTGCTTAGCAGTTTAGCTGCCAGAATTCTCATAAATTCAATGCAAGTCACATAGCTGTACTTTGTAAAACATATCCAAACCAAGCATAGTCATTTCCAGCACATACGGTAACAAAATTATAGACGTCAAGATATCAATATGCTTTTAAAGTTTTGAAAGTGTGTAGAGGTACAAATAAACAAAATATGGATTTCCAGAAGAAACCTATGTAACTCTCACAGATTTTATTCAGGGGGGAAAAAGCAATGTGCTAACAACTTCAGAATACCAGAGTACAGAATTAATCCTCCCTAGAATTTCATACATAGTCATATATACTATTTTATTATGCATTTCAAGAATAGATATAGTTCAGTAACTGCAAGTTCCTGTGTACATTGCCACTGTAGAATCAGAGTTTGAGGGCATCAGAACAACTGTGTTGGATAACACATTTCCTAGGTATGCTGGCAGCCTTTCTCTGATACTTGACTCGGGGAGCCCTGAACTAAAACATGCCCTTAATCCAGTTCCTTTCTATTAATCTTAATCTCTTTGAGTTCCCTCATTTTGCTTCCTGAACTTCTCAAAATACAGAGATATTACAGTGACATATTTCTGAGACCAACAGATCCAAAAATGTACATATCAAAGGAAATAATTGACAGAAAAAACACATAACAAAGTTTATATTTTTAATATGCAGTCTGAAAAATTACTGTAAAATAACACTTCTTGCTACACTTGTCTTCTTTTTGAGTCCACATCTTGGTTTTGATACATCTGCCAACCAGGAATTCCTAGCCAGGGAGCACCTCTAATGGATCAAACGCAAAATACATTTGTTATATCTAGCAAGACAACCCTTATTACAAACCAAAACTATTTTTATCACAATTTCGACTGATCTATTAATATATTGTAGCTCCAAGAGGCTGGCCTGTTAATGCACCATCAACAACAATGGCCAACTAACACCACTGTTTAGTGAAGATTTGTTCAAATAAAAGCAATCATACCTGGCTATGACTTCACTGTGTTTGTAAGTAGGGATATGTATAGGCATCAGGTGTATTTGAATTCAAGTTATGATTTTTTTTCATTTTCAAGATCATATATGATCCCAAGAAGCCAGTGTTTGATTTTCAGTCAAACAGTACTGGCAACTGTAGGAAAAAATATGTTTTCATTTTGCTGAGCTGGAAAATTAAATCCGTAAATGAAAACTTTAAATAGAGAATCAGGTCCTGACCTGTGATTTAAGATTAAAAATATTTTAGATTTGTTACCAAGATTTATTATTTACTGGAAGTGAAACCATATGAGTTTTTAGTGTTTGAAAATTTTGGGAGAAATCTTGAGAATGTTTTATTAAGACAATATGATATCAAAGTCAGCAAAATTTGTTTGATGAATAGAGGCTGAAATAGTATTTTATGGCAAGAAGAGGAGCTCTTATTTTTTTACTTAATGTATTGTAAAAACATTTGAGAAACATAATATGCCAAGTTTGAGTTTGTTTACTCTGTTCTATTCTCATTCTTCTGTTTATAGTATTCTTATATTATTGGGGCAGCTAGTTAACATCCACATGATGATGTTAATATTCACAGTGCTGAAGCATATCCCTTTTTTCTGTGCTTTAGTTTTGCTCTGAATTTAAATTGTCTGTAGCTCTATATTTGTGTATGTTTCCTTTTTGAGTAGATCCTTGTAAATGTCGTCAAAGCTGAATTTCAATTTAAAGTTGAACAGTATGTAAATTAAGCATACTGAAGTTGTAGTATAGCAAACAGCATATTGTTGATTTGTTTGCAGTTTGTGGTTTCCTTTATCTGAATTAAACACTTCACAAACTACTTTTATTAACTTAAGTGTTATTCAGTCTCCAAGAAATTTCTGTGGCTCCTTTGAGTACACCCATTGACATCAATGACGTAAAAAAAAACACTGAGTGTCTTGGTCTAGATAAGCATAGGTTTTTTGTTATTTTCTTTTTGCTTCAAAAAAATCATAGATATTCTAGAATGTTATGTTCAGCTCTGCTCTTTGAAAACTGAGTATATCATCGATGTTTTTTGCAAAAGCTTCTTTTAATGAAAGCTAAGTGAGTTTGAAAATTGCATTCTCTTTGGTTCAGCCAAGTTCTGTCTTTTTTCAGTAAAAAGATCAACTCCCATGGTCAGAAATGGACAAAATATTTACTGAGTACATGTAGAAGGGATTTATATTCTTTCCAACTACAAAAGATTTTCCATTTCTCCTATTACCTGTTTAAATTGACTTTTTTGTCCCATTTAAGTAACCTGAGGATACCAACAGTAGAACAGAGGTGTAGGTCGTGGTCGTTTCAGCTTGCTTTAGAGCAGTTCATGAGGGAAGTCATGGAGGGGAGTAGGGTTTCTCTTGTAAGGTTTGGATTGGGATAGCAAAAAGCCTTTTGTCAACAGAAAAGCTTTGCCCCTTTGTTCCTTCTTAGCAAAACATGTTGTACATTTTGTTGAGGGGCACAGCTGAGAAATGTTCTCCTTTTTTCATTATGCTTCCCTAAACCTTTGAAAACACAGAACTTTATTCAAAGCTTTCTTAATGTTTCAGACTGTGTAAAAGATTTCTGTTCTGTCAGACCCTGTTTTGAAATACAGGTCACTGAAGGCTGAAATTACAAAAATATTATGAAATTAATTATGTATCTTGTTTAAATATAGTTGGTGTTATACTGTGCATGAGAAGCATGTTAATTTGCTTTAGTATTTCTGTCTGTCTCGTTTTCTTTCCAGTGTTAAATGTTAGTCACATAATCATATTTAAACTTGACAACATTCAATTGCTACACTTTAACAACTGAATTTAGTTTTAACTCTGAAATTAAGTCTCCTGAATTAATGGTAAAACTTCTCATTTATAAGCTAATTGCTCAAGTATCTGTTATTTCACAAAACCTATGAGATGTCCCTAATATCTACAAAAGCATTACTTTATAGATTACACTTACTTCAAAGTAAAAACATTTACTTTGAAGAGACTGACAGGTGTTTTTAGGAAATATCTATCAGTGATTTGTAGTTTTCACTGTGTCATAACTCTTTCTATCTTATGTTTCCTAGTGTTCTTCTTGCCATCAAGAAAAATGGTTGTATTTCTTCTATATGTGGGCCTTTAACATTTAAGCTATAAACTTTTACTATGCTTCTAATGAACAGATTCTCTACCCCCCATAAGTTATTGATTAGTATTATGTGGATTTTTTTTATGAATTCTCTTTCCTTTTGTATCCGTTCAGAAAATATCCTGGTGTGTTCACAGTTTTGCCTAAACAAAAACACATTTACTTTTTGATATAAGCAATTCATGTATATCTATTTTTCCTGTGAAGTAAACAAAGATAAATACCTTTTGGAAAAAACAATATAATTCCTTACACGTATGAGAAAAAGTTAATTATTTTCTATATAATCTGATACTGGCTGTATTAAGGGTTCATTGCTGATGTTTGGGTCACTTGTGAGAAATTGTCATATTTTTAAATATTTTTAAAACATACATTTAAAAATGCTGTGAGATTCTGCATTTTGTTAGCCATAGTCAGGTTTCTGTGTACCTACTATGGAAAGAACAGGGAAGATGTTAATGCAAGATTTAGTAACCCTGATATTCCATGTCATTCACGTTTAATTGCAATATCCAGTTTATTATGCTTACGATTGTATTTTGAAATTCATGTCTTAGACCCTACCTTAAAGGAGATGAAAAAGGCCTGTCCTGATCACCATAACATAAACTGTCAGTAGCCTGACATTGTAAACAAGCAAAACCCCATAAAAATGTGTAGATAATAAGATTAGAATGTTCACTAAATAGACTGACTGGACAAAAATAACCCACTCTTAGCATTTTTTTTAATAGAGGTGTTAGGTTGAAAGAAACAAGTGGAAGTGGAAAGAAGCTGAGAAGCCAAGCATCCCATTCCCATAGCACTCTGAAGTAGCTGACTGCAAAACTAGAGCTCCCTCAGGTTTTGAGAGACAGTGGGTGGTGGGATCCCCTGAGAAACCTGCAAATGTTCAGGTGATACTAATGCTGCCTCTGAGCACGTGGCCCTTGCCCCATATCTGCCACCGACTTACAGATGCAGGCATTGAGGCAATATATCTCCTAGGAAACAGCGGGGGAGACCTCGGAGCAGATGGAATGAACAGAGAAATGATGCTAACACAGCATTAAGGTTGTTTTAGAAAATCAATGAGGAAGTAGGGAATTCAGTATGTCGAGCAATAGCACTCCATATTTCAAGTCTTTCTGTAGAGCTTTAAGGAAATATCCTCCATTTAAGAAGCCGAAGCCTAGGAAAATACATCCTTCCATTTTTGTCAGTATCTGACTTCCGAATTAATACCTACTCTGCTGATTGTCATCTTTTTGTGTGTGTGTAACAGCTTTTTGAACAACTGACCCAGAGAGTGTCTGGTATGGCTCATCCATCCCAGAAACACACCAGTTAATAGGTCAGGAGTCAGAGTGCACTGCACCATACACATCTGTCTACTGTGTGTTTCGAAACTCAGAAGCAACCAAAGGGAGAAAAGCCAATTTAGCTGGGTAACTATTACAGGAGTAGGTCTGTTTAAGCAACACTTTTTACCATGCCAAATTCTGACAAAACCTGTTAACATCAGCTGAATTAACTACCTGCTTTTGGATTCTCAAGAGAACCTCTGGGAGCAGATCTTTCTTACCCAAGATCACTAAACATTGTCATTCATGTTACTGTTACCTGCCTCAGAGGAGAAGGTAACATTCTTCTCAAAAGTGCCTGTCAGACTGTTTCTCAAAATACATCAACTTTATCATTCAGTTTGCTATATCTAAACAAAACAGACATTTTGATTGTAAGCAGGTTACAGGGAAGAAATTGGTTAGATTTTAGGAGCATGTGTTCTCTGTCTCCTATCCCCAGAACCTTTTTAAAAGCTCTTAGACCTGTTTTAGAATCCCAGAATTGTTCAGGTTGGAAAATGTATCCAACTTCATTCTCAAGGCAGGGTCAGCTGTAGGTTAATACGAGTTGCTCAGGACTTTATATAATAGTAAAGTCTTGAAAACCTCCAGTCATGGAAACAGCGCATCTTCCTTGGGAAACTTGATCCGCAGCTTTACTGTCCTCATGGTCAAGATGTGTTTCCATATGTCAGGTATGCCCCTCCTCTTGTCTCTTTATGCCCATTGTCATCCCACTACACATCACTGTGAAGAACCTGGCTTCATCTTTTCTATGACTTTTCTATAGGCACTGACAGGTTGCTCTGAGATGCTGTTAGCTCAGACTTTCCTGAGGTAACTCTCCGCTGTCCTACTCTTCCCAAAATTGTGTGGTTTTTCCTCCTTGATCTTCATGACCTGTTTAGAGTAGTTTTTTCTCTTCTAGAATTCTCCCACACGGCTCTAAGGAAAACAGCTAATTCTCTAACAAACATATTTCTGAATTATTTCAGACAATCTGTTGATGACTCAAGCAGCTATTTTTGGGCTTCATACCTTTTTCACACCTCTGTTTTGCCTATTTTTTGAATTTCAATAGAAATAGAAAGGTAGTAAATGGGAAATAGAACAATCTACAAACAGTTAAATGTTCATGTCTTTCACCTACATGATCTTACTTTTAAGAAAGAGGAAAGAATAAACGATTCTAAGCAATAGTAAAAATAATTTTATAAATGGAGTTACCATGGCAATTAGTATCACAAGACTGAAGGGTTTAATTAAGAATGATAACAACAGCAACATCAAAACCAAGTTACTTGGTTATTTTCATTATAATACAAAAGTTGAACTTCCAATGGATTTTCATATATGAATTACCCTTTCTAAGAATCTAGGCATAGCAACCCTTTGTCACATAAACCTAAACAGGTACAGAAACAGAGTAAAATTTTTTTTAATAGATACCTGGTAAAATAATACATCAAAAATCACAGCTCTGAGGTAAATACAATGTAAATCTTCTGTCCTACAACAATAATTATTACATCATTACTCTTTCTGTATAACAGAATGAAACAACAGAAAACAAAGTCACTTTTAAAGGACTATCATTTAACAAATAATAGTGTGAATTTGCAAAATATTGTCTACCTATTGTACTGATTTTTATTTCTACATAGCTACAACTCCCTGTTGTGTCTGCATATTTTTAGGAACATATGGTATGCTTTAACCTTGACATGCACTATGAAGTTCATTTGTACAGTTTTGCATTTTTTTTCCTTTTTTTTCCTCTAGGTCACAGTTTTTAGATCCTATATCTTACAATCACACCAATAAGAGCATTTTATCAGAAAATGACCATTAGATTGCTCTGATTCTCTGACTGTCTGATCAGAGTTTCATTCTCATTTCCACTTTCTATCTTTTCTTCAAGGTGATGTTAAGTGAAATTTCTTGGGAAGTGGGACAAGCAGTGTACAAATCTGTGTTCTGGACTAAGGCTAACAATAAGATGGAAAGACAGGGATGATCCCACCAATTCTGACCTTTCCTGCTTTTTCTTTCTGAGAAAGAAATGGTGGTCATTGTGTGTCCAAGTCAATGAAGTCAGCATTCAGCAGGCATGACCTGAGCATATTTATGACATGAGAAGTACCAGTGCTGGTAGACTCTCTGGATTACAGCAGGGTTTTGTCGTGAGAAGGATGCTCAGCTTGTCAAATAAAGGGACTCCTAGGTATCCCCCGGGACCCAAAATTATGTACCTAGAGATCCTCTTGGTGCTAATGCAAAAGGCATGTAATGCTTCTAATTTTAGACTGCTGCTGAAACATGACCTTTCTATACTCGTTTTCATGGACATACGTGCTTATTTTGTTGAATCTCAGTGAGTCATACCATAGACATTAAGCTTGGTACTGACAAATTTGACAGTAAATGTGCTCTGGTATTTTTCTCTTCCAATGGTTTTGTCAAAATTCATATCAAACTGACATTGTGGAGGAATAAGTAAGTATTTTGTGGAATTTAATAGAAAATTATGCTGAGAATAATTGTTGAAAGGAAACTGTAAAGGTAAATCTACAAAGCATGCATTTGGCTATAATCATGGGCATTTTTAATGAATGTAATTGTGAGATTTCCAGAACCCTGCAGGGAAGTGTACATGTTTGTAATAAAAAGGCCTCAAGCTGTTAAAACTGATAGAATTCCTGCAATGTCAAGAAAGTTCAGTATGCACTAGACTTCTGGGTTTAAAAACAGGATGGAAAACATGTTAGTATCTCTCTCTCCTGAAGAAAATGGAAATATATTTGGCACAAGGAGTCCAGCAGTTGGAGGGAAGTATGAATAAGGTTGGCACAAAATGTTGTTCCATTAGTAAGTGATTACATATCTGTCTCTAATTAGTAGCGTGGCATATAATTTGTGCTCTATGCTTTCCATTTCATGAAAAATTGCATTTGCAATCTATCACATATTTGCTAAATAATTTCTTTAAGCTGGAAATCTAAATGGATGTATTATTCTTTAAATACCACTTAAAGTTAGGTGAAATATTAGAAGGAGAATGGCTTTCTTAACAAGCTTAGCTGAGCCATACAGGACAACAAAACCTCATGTGTCAGAATGTACAGCTATTGAAACTTGGTTTTTAAAAAGATGGGATTAATTGTAAAGCTGTTGTTATTTGCGTTTAGATTCTAAACTTTTTATATTTAAGAGGGCTTTTAAGTCTCTGTTTTTTACTCTGTATCCTCTTACGTCAAATCAAACAGAATTCATGCTTGAGTGTTAGCAATTTAATTATTGCTACAAAACCTTAATTTTGACACTGCTTATCTTTTAAAGTAAATATAGAATAGTAGTAACGTTTTACTGAACTGAATGATCCAACAAGTCATTGCAGTTGTACTACAGTGGAAGAAAAATGGTTTTGCTAGGAGTAATTGTTAGACCTTGGTATCAAGAGAGCATTAATGATGGACAATAATTGCTGTTAGACTCAGTTTGTCTCTTGTAGTTATTCAGAAACTGCAGCTGATAAAATCACTGCAGAAACAAATATGTAGGACTTAAATCTGATCAAGTGTCCATTTCCATTGACTTCTAAAGGATTCTTCCTTTTGGAAAGAAGATTCAGCAATAATACCTAACACTAGTTAAAACATTCTAGAGAGTTTTTTAAACGTTAATGAGAAGACTTAATAGTTGTCCATGAATACCTAAAGAATATATCTGTCCTTGTTAAACATTAAGCATTAGACAACTAAACATAGCTTTTTAACTGTAGGAAATTTTCTGTTGATTGCAAATAGGAAGTGTTCAAAACTTTGAGTTGTGGCATTAATCCCAGTTCACACACTTTTCCAGTAGCAAATGCAACACCTGAAATGAATCAGAACTAAGCCAAATTGTGTTGCCTTACAGTTACCATGGCTAGGAGCATGCACACAAGTTATTGATACAGCTCATATGACACTCGTTATGCCATGATGACTTCATTATGTGTTGGAGCCTCTGGAGAGCTCAGTTCATTGAAGTTTCAATATTTCAGTGGGTAGGTATGATGAGCAAAGCAGAGCCAAAGAAACAAATCAGGGGTTTTTTGTCAAAGGAGCACTTTACAGGATTGCCATTCAAAATATGTCTATGCTACACTCAGTGCAACTGGACCTTGGTATCTGTCAGTGATACTCTCCTAGTGTTTAATAATAACTCAGATGAGCTTTTCTAATCTCAGCTCATGGTCCTTCTGTTCTCTATATTTAAACCTGTCATCATGTGTCACCTAGAAGAACTGGTTTAGGGCACTTGGATTCAGTTGTCTCCGTTAGAAACTGATGGGCAGAAATAAGCTAAAAGCTTAAACTTCTGGAAGGAATTTGTCTAAATGGTGTTGAAAACTAGGCAGTAAGGAATGGATGATTGTGAATGCACAAAACAAGTAGCCATCCAGTGCAGTCCCTAGCTTTCTTCTTCTCTAAACTTGTTATCGTACATACTCATGTGTAAGATACTCCCCTATGGCAACCTGGTTCTCTCACCATTGTCTGTGAGAGGCTTTTGTTTTCTGCAGCTTCTAAAATATGAGAATAGATCTATAATAAAACATTACCCAGACTGCTTTAAACCTGTAAGTACCAGTTGGTTTAGAGATGCTGCTTCATGTTCAGAGGATGGCACTGATTTTAGTTGTTGGCTCTGCAGGCAGAGCTATCTGATCTGTGCAGGTCACAGAGCATCAGTAAGAGAATTCCCTGCAGAGGAGCAGAGAGAATAAAAATAAACTTTCCAGCTGTAATTTGGCTATATTGTGTCATCCAGAGTGTGATGGACATGGATATAGTCTGCAAGATTTTGTAGGAGACATCCCTGCTAAGAATATAATCTAAAATGTAACATTTTATACTTGCTAATTTTAGTTGCCAAGATGGATCTGAGAGACATAAAGCATTAATTATTAATTATTGTTGTTGTTGATAAAAATAAACCTATCATTAAGGCTCTGAGAGTATTTCCAACATCAACAAATTTTCCATTTAATTTATTAATTTTTCTTTTATTTTTCCCTCTGGTCAGAACCTCAATTTATTTCATACTTGCCCTTCCCATAGGAAAAAAACTTGAGTAAATGCATCAGCCTTGCACTTGATGTCAGGACATTGAGATCTGCCAGCTCTCCTGTAGAAACAGAGTGAGGACCCATTCAGCTATACTAAGACTGTTTTCTCTTCATTATTGAGGATTTTGACCCTAGAAATGTTGATTGCTACACAGAAACAGTGGATGTTATGAAAAAGGCAGGATGTGAAACTCTGACAGATAAAATAGAGCAAGAAAGATGCTCCGTTTCGCCCAGCAGTGAGGGTAGGGTCGCCTACAGGGAAAAGCTGTACTAGAAGCAGTAGTGCTGTGAAGGGGACAAACTTTGCTCTTATTGATTACAGTCACACATGAGTGGAACCAAAGAATTAATTTTTTTTTTTTGCATTAGCAGAGGTTTCCGACTGGTCTGGAAGTGTCACCCACTGAGCACTCCACATGTAGAACAGATTAGAGTGGTTAAATATTTAGGCCTCAAAAGCTGATATACCAGTGGAACACACAGCAGAGAAGAAGGGTCACAACTTCTACTCTATAAAACTTACGTGTGCAAATAACAGTATTGTGATAAAAAACCAACATTTCGTAATTCAGGGGCTCCTACACAGGCCTTTTCCACTTTCAAATAAAGAAGACAGCTTGCAGGATACCATCTTTACCTTCTGATCATGTAGGATTTTTCAGCATTTCAATTTCACTATTGAACAATTTTGTGATGACAGTAAAGCGCAGGAACTAATAAGAAAGAAAGTCAACATCCAGCTACAGTACTCAAATATTTGTCTAGTGGCTCTGGCCAGCTGGGCATTTCTTACAGAGAAGCCCACCATGTTCATGGACTATTATAGGGTTTGTCTGTTGCTCCAGCCTGGAACCTGACAGAAAACACCTCTTGAGGGATTTGCAAATTAAAAGTTAGGAATGATGAGTTAGAAGGCCACATCTATGGTCACAATGAGTTGGGTACATTTCTTACTTTCCCTAAGATACTCCCTGCTCTTAGATGTTCTCAGATTTTAGTGCATTCCACGTGGATGTCTCTGTGCCAGATAAAAATTCATCTCCTCCCACTGAGGCGCTGGTTTTTTTCTGCAGATGGTCTGTTAGTACATATTGTTTTAAATGAAACTGTTTGCATCCCATATACATTAAATTTTTAATACGAGACTCAGTGAGACATAGAGCTAGGGATTAATCATGTGGCTAGCCATGCGGTTAATGACTTAAAATAATGGAATGGATTTTATTTCCTTTAAGAGGCTACTAATGCATTCTTTAATAAGTCATAATTTGTATATAATAAAATGCCTGGGCTCAGTCAATGATAATTTTGCTACTTAGGAACAATTTGAAGTCACACACACTCAAAACAATACAGAAGCATTCGCTTTCCATCTGAAGCTGTATGGTAAAACATCTATGTTTCTTTGTGCTTTATGGGACATGTTGCATTTTGCTTAATATTTTTATGGTTATTTACCTTTCAAAATAACAGAATCTAAATTGGAACAGAGCTCAAAGCATTTCAGAAAAAGAATGTTTATATGTGCTAATGACTTCTAATTAGGAAGAAAAATACTTGAAGCTAAGATTATGTGCTACTAGCAATACAGTTACTGTGTAACTGTGTGTGCAGCGCCTTCCAGGCCCCAGAGAGTTTGAGTGGAGGAGAGCTGACCAACAGGCTCAGTAGATGAGACAGCCACACAGTCCTTTCCTCTTGAGCACCAAGGAAAAATCCTTCTTGTGAAAACAGAACTGTGGTACTTCTGACTCTGCGGAGAAGGGAGTCACGGTAAAATTATTTTATTTCCTAGTTAGATAGTTTCCTGGTTGGTTTCCTAGTGTGAAAAATGCAGGTAACCCAGGAGCATGGTGGCAGTGCTACATTGACAATTGGACTTGATACAGAGGTCCAACTGTAACACTTCTATGATTTTATGAATATTGGGCAGGAGTAAGTGTATAATGTCTTCCACTGGCTGTCAGAAAGGAGGAGAGAGAATTTCTCAGCCAGACTATCTTGGCAGGAGCCAAGCACCACTTTACATTGCCCCTGCTCTGGAGCACGGTCCTAGTTTTAAAAGCTGCGTTTCCATTCTTATTGACTCCTTGCAAGGAGCGTTCATAGTGGCTGGAAATCTCTCTTTCCGGCCTGCATGTGGAAAAAATAATCTATTTTCAAATTAAAGACTAAGAAAGAAAAATTATCATTACATAGTCTCTGATTTCATCAGTCGTCATTTCTTTTTCTTTTCTTCCCTTGAGTTCTTTTATCTTCTTTCTTCATTAATTGCTTGCCTTGATTTTGTGATTTGTGATCTTATGCTTTTGGTCTGGCTTTTCTCATCCATTCCATTGTTTCATGCCAGTTTTTTGTCATCTAATATTATGATCAAAGCCAATATTTGGGAGTTCATGGACTTCTACACAGGGCTTCTCCATTTTCAAATGGAAAGACAGCTTACAGGGTACCTGCTTTACCTTCTGAACATATAGGATTTTTTTCAGTATTTCTATTTCACTGGAGAAAATTTTTCTGATAGTAGTAAGAAACTGAAACGCATAAGAAAGAGAAGCAGCATCCAGCTACAGAATTCAAATCTTCACTGGCTCTGGCCAGCTGGGCATGTTTTGTTTCTAGATCATTTCTTACAGAAGAGCTCATCACATTCCTGAACTGTTGGAGGCTCCAACCTGGACACTGACAGAAGCAACTTCCTTAAGGATTTACATGTTAGAAGAAGGAAAGTTCCTTCTCTGTTCTATTTCCACCCTCTTTTTCTGCCTCTCTTTAATTTTCTAAGTTAAGAGTTTCTGAGTTAATCTTCCTATTTGCTTTGTCCCTCTACATTTTTTGTCCAATTTTTCACTCGACTGTCAATCTTCTCAAAAATAATCTCTTTAGAGTAATGGCTATCCTTTTCTGTTGTTGCCTTCAAATTATCAAATTCCCTTTCTCAGCGAGAATAACTTGAACATTTCAAGCTCAGTTATAAAAACTGAATGCAATAGCTCTGCCTCATAGATAGAAAAATGAGAAATAAAATGTGATTATGAGATGTGATAGCTGAGGAAGACTCTTATGATGTGCCAGTGGGACAGATATTGTGTGCAAGGAGTTATCCATTGCAGTGCTTCTCATAAGAAATGTTTTGTTCTTCTTTCTGTTATTGAGCTATAGTTTAAAAGGCTGTGGGGAGCAGAGATTATATTACTATAGATACTTAATATAGAATTATAGTATGCAATGATGTCATATATAGTATATTTTGCATATTGTGGAATCAATTAAGGAGGCTTCCACTCAATTAAATAGCCCTGCCTGGGGATTATGTCCTAAAACAGACAGCAATCTAATGCATCACTGACTCTTGCAGCCCCATGGCACAGAGTAGGACTGAGAAACTGCTTCATGCACAGGTACAAAAGAACCTAATGGTGTAAGAGCCTGTTATGAAGTCCCTTCAGGAAACCACCCATTCTATCATGTGACTGTCCTGTTCCTGTGTGGCTTTGTGCTATTAGGGGAAATCACACTATATAGCATTTTTTTCTTTAGTAATCTGACCATCACTATGTCCCTTGCTATACTTGTATCTTCAAGTACTCTGTTATGTTCTAAAGTATGTCAAGTATTCTTCACTTAATTTATGGCTAATACTACCTTTTAAAAATCAAATAAAATTTTATAAAATTGTGGGGTTTTTTTTAACCTGTTCGCAGAATGAAACTTTTTAAAGAGACAAAACTCAGTAAATAAAGACAGAGATTGTTTACTAAACACCCACTTTCCAGGCTGATCTTGGGTCTTTTTTTGTCTCTCTGTTATAAGAGATTGAGAACATTAGATTGATGCTCAGAACACGATGGCACTTCCATGTTTCTCTGTTTAGTAAAGCCTACCTTTTAAAATCAATGTTAAACTATGGGCTGGTTGAAGAATATTGAACAGGACTGGATGTCAACTTACACCTGCAGCCAGTAAAGCCTTGCAAAATGGCGGGAAAAGTGTAACAGCGGAACTATTGGAAAGTGCAAATAGTTCAGCACACATCAGTATGAATCACTAGGTAAAGTGAAAAACAGTGAAAATAAGTCCTGAAGTCTTATTCAACTCCTTTTCATTCCTTTCAAAATGCAAACAGGCCATAAAGCCTCTGCTGCCTAGTTAAGCAGTTAGTTTACAATTGCTTTGTTTCAAGAGTTGAGCACAAAGTAGCTTGAATACACTAGCAAATATATCCTTCTTCATTTTTTCTAGCTGCTTGTCAAAGAGCAATAGAATAGGTGCTGTTTCCTTCGTTTCTCTAATTCCAAATATGGGATTTATTCTCTCACAGCACTCATTTAGGGGCAGATTTTCAGTACAGTGCTTTCTAAACTGCACAATACCCCCAGATTATAATGGGGGCTGTGTAGCATGAAATCCTACAGAGCTTTGAAATTTAGCTTAAAACCCTGCAGTGCTTTGGAAATGATGGCTATTTATTTAGCAATATGTTGGAGCAAGAGTGGTGAAAGGCCCAGGAGCTTCACAAATATTGTTGGGACAGGATTAAGGTGTTCCAGATAGGATCCATCCAAGGAACACCATTTTGTATTGACTATGCCAAAATAACAGCATACCATACATTTGCTATACTTTTACAAAATGTCATAAAAACCTAATTATGGCAGATCCAACACAAAAGCAAAATTTATATTTGCATTGTATTAACTTGTTTTCCTGTGGGATGCTCTTCTTTGCAATGCATATAGCAATATGCATATAGCAATCCCTTTTATTTTTAAATTCTTTTTAAGCCATCTTTTCTAATGGGACAGTTTTGTGTACACTGAGTTACAGTGGATTTGAAATGAAAAGATCTGACCATTTGTATAAAGCTATAGTAAGCAGGACATTGAATCCATAGAATGTGATAGTTATAGCACCTTCAACTGAATCAGACCATGCTTCTGAAGTGAATACCTGCCCCACCAAAGCTCTGGGACCTGTGCAAAAATTCCATTTAAGATAGGTGTTTTGTTGCAATGATTTTGGCAGGGTAAAAAAAGCTAAAGTAACCATTATCACCCAGCTATGTGAACCAATTAGTTTTTAAGTCATTGTTCCTGAGCAGTAATTCACAGTCCACATACTTAACACCCTTATGAAAATTCCTGTATTTTTCTTTCAAAAGGATAAACATTTTGTATTTCCATTATTATTTTAAAAAATTATTGTATTTTTATTTTAGATTTTTAGAGAATATTCAGTGCATCTCTTGAAAATACACAATTCCAGAGCAGTTTGGAATAAATTCTAAAAAACAAAAATTCCATTAAATCCTATGGAATTTTCTTTGTGCATGTTTATGTGTGTACATATATGCCTGTGTATGCTGATATGCATAGGATTTTCCAAATAGGAATCCATCATATAATTTTTTTTTAAAATACATAACTTCCTTTGATTATGATGGGATCTACCAGTGCATATGAGAGTAGAATACAATTCATTAGTGACTAGATCAAACAGGCACAAAATCCTGAAGTCAAAATGCAACATTGATGCATTTCCAATATGAGCAAATGATGAAAACAAGGACAATGTGCCAGATACATGTAACCAATTCACAAAAATATCTGAACACAGGGATATGAGGAACCTACTATATATGCTGTTGAATCAAAAGGTAATATGCTTTATTTTGCTTTTTCCTTTGTTTGAAGACGTGTTTGAAAATTATTAAAATGGCTATTTTCTGTTGAAATCAAAGCAAAAATTTTTAAGAAATTGTTTAAGATTGCAATATTCTAATGCATATGAATCCATAATATCATTTATATATTCCTTCAGTCTCATATGAGGTTAGCATCAACCAAATAGAAGAATTCAATTAATAATAAGCCTTCCTTAGTTCAGAAATATTTCAGAGTTCAAAATAATGTTTAGACTTTTAATGAGGGTGGCAGTGGCAGGTGAAGTTTTCGGTCTAACATCACACTGGATATCTTTCTACATATTTGACACCTGGTTCTGTACATCATGTGTTTTCCTGTATCATTTGTCTCACATTCATGGAATTTTAGTTTTGGTTAGAAGTATTAGCAATTTTTGTGGCTATAAGCAAATGTGAACATGTTACAGATCTGTGGGCAAGTGGCTTGAATTGATCTTGTTTTGCACAGTGATGCAGTTGCTTTTCAGTGATCTGAGAATCGAGTCATGTCTTATGTTAAGTAGTCATGACATTATATCTAGATTAATCTATTACTCCTTATATTAATTTTTTCTGTGAGCAATCACAATACTGACAAGGCTGCCATATTCACATTTTTAAGCAGCTAGTGGGACTGATTTGCCTAAAGGCTCCCAGGGGACAGTGGGTGTTCCAATCCTTTCACAAAAAGAAAGGACAAGTTGGGCTCTCTTTAGTGACTGTGCCACTTTCTTGATGCCTCTAGATTCCTCCATCTCAGCAGGAGAAACATTACTATAGATTTGTAATCTAATACTGAACTGATTTAAGTTTGCAGCTTTTCTATTACTGCTCTTTCCATGTATAAGCACTAGTTAGTGTAACATCGAGGACTTTAACCTGGTTTTCAGTACCTTCTCTGCCTTTAGGGTAGAAAGAATTGATTTATTTATTAACCTAACTAGAGCATTTAGGATGGTGCTCAGCATTTGACTTGAGTTTTCTTAATAGGATAGCATTCATAGCTCACTATTTTGTTGAAAATAATAATATGCAAGCACACTAGTCATGAAATCCACTTACGTTACGGCAGCTTAACTTCTAGTAGCAAAAGATACCACAGATGCATAGACGATGGGGTTTAAAATTGTTTGTATTTTAAGTATTAAGGACATTCCATAGGTATATCCCCAATGGTATGTGTGAAATATCATTCAAAATTCAGTAGTCTAGACTAAATGAAGTGAGTGAAACTTCTGTGCCAACTCTAGTTGCTTCATGACTTTGTCCTTTCTGGAAGGACTGAAACACTTGAGGTTACTGCACTGTATTTGGAAATTAAATGCAGACACATTTAATTAAGCTTTTTTAAGAATTTTTTTTATATCTCAATACTTCCAGGTTACAATGTCAGACTTTCTTCAAAATGTATCCCCTCTGTAGAGTTGAACTGCTTAGCATTTTGTTTGCCTCCAAACCCATGTATGATACAGAAACCAGATATTCCCCCAAGCACCAGGTCTGAAGGGCTCAACCTGTGTTCTGAGAGCATACCAAAACTACAGTGACAGAGCAAACCTCCCAACAAAAAATATCCAGCATTGCAATTTTTTTTCTCTCTTGAAGCTATGCTCTTGGTAAAGGGATAAATCCAAATGTTCCCACTGTCAAGTTTTGTACTACAGGTATTCGTGTTAAAAGATAGTTAGGAGTCTCCTGCTTTTCTGAAACCAGTGGAAGGTAAAACTCAGTGCTAATTTATACAAACCAGCATCTGTGGAATTCAAATGCTAACCTGAGATAATTTAAATTTTTAAAAATGTTTTTCTCTTCTGATCTTGTGTGAAACCAAACTGCCTGTCAGTAACACCTTCTTAAACAAGGATTATAACATACCAAGCATTTATGCATGGAAGTGTTGATATTAATTATCTTTCCATAGCAAGAATGTGCAGTTGGTTGATTGTAATAGGACTTAATCATATTTAGAGAGTTTTCAATCTTACCTAAATACACATCAGCTACACTCCTTCAGCAGCAGTTAGGCTGGTCCTTGGTCAAAGATTTGTACACAACCCCACTGCTCCCAGTGATGGAGTGCTACATCCAGGGATGCCTTGGTATTGGTGCACAGCACTGGTCCCTGGCACATGGAGGAACTAAATATATGTATCCTGTTTTTCATGCTGGCTGGTCTGTGTCCTATCAGTGTTATTTTCTAACACTGGTTTCTATACACATTTTGGAACAAAATATGACTGTTGAAATGGTACATTTAATGTGTATATTGGATTTGTTTAGATTCTTAACCATAGTGTCAAGTCTCATTTAAATGAAAAAGAAATCAAGCTGATAAAGCTGTTGACATTCAGATTATTTCGAAATTTTTGTCATTATTATCTTTCTCTTGTGATGATATACTCCGAGATGAAGAAATATACTTTTAAAATGTGAACTTTCACAGTTTTGTTTTAAGCCAGAGCTTTTATAGATTTCCAATCACATAAATAGTTGAGAAGTATAATTTAATTCACAGAAAGATAAATCTTGGCTACAGACTATACAATTAAGCAAATGAAAGCTCTTAGCCTTATTTAGCCCTATTTTCATATATTACATTACACAAAAGGCAAGATTTTTTCATTTCTGTATGGTCTCACACCCATTCCAGGGTTGCAGGCAAAATTATAGCAGATTTTGAAAAGTTTGTAATGGATTTATTACATTTAATGAGCATGCAATATATGGTTCCTCAGCCTTGGCTGACATTTTGAAGTTAGGCTTCCAGCAGTGAAATCTTGTCAGGGATGGGTTTTAGATTACTCAGGCGTTCAGGATTAGAGCTTTTTGTACATAATGTCAAGTACAATCGTCTGTTAAATGCTAAATGAGCATACCATTGTTAATGCAGTAGCAGCACAGAGAATAGACTCTAGATAGTTTAAGTTTTTGCTGACTCTGAACTTTACTATGAATCTTACTCATAGTTTTGTTCTTGCATGTGTGAAGACATAGAGGAGAAAGATCTCTGTAGAGTTTTTAAAAGTGTATTTTAAACTGGTTTTGGCATACATTACATTAGAACAAGTTATTTGAGTTATCAAAAACCCAAAATATTATTTTTATTTAAATTTCTGCCTGATTATTTGCCATGTATAAATATCCCCTTTATATAGTAGAAATATAGTTGTATATAAGTGAACTCTAACTACTGTACTCTTAAAAAAATATGGCTTCTCTATAGTTCTGCCTAGCATAAGAATTTAAAATTATGACCGACCTAAAAAATACCTATGTTTTAGAGAAACATGTTTTAGACATATACACGTTAAATGTCATGTGCATATGTTTTCTCATGTTAGGCACATTAATTTGTACTGAGTTAATTAAATGACTGTCTGAAATCCCATATCTTTTGTAACTGTAAAGCAGTGTTTGAGCCAGCTATGTTATTTCAGGCCCAGATCTGCAGCAAGAATGTGGCTGTTAATTCAGTGATATGGAAGTTTTTAGTCAGAAAAGCCACAGAAGCTAATGCCATCTGTGCCCTTACATAAGATGGCTGGACTTCACTGCTCAAAGTGTATAAATTGTTGGGAGTCCTGAAAAAATGTGTGCGCAGATATCAGTGTGCTGAGTCAGCAGTGTCTAAACTGGAAAATGAGACAGCATTGAGGAGAGGTTTGCAGGTCACCACTGCAAGCTTAGCACTTCTACTTGCTCTGAAATCACAGAGAGTCCTTCCCAAGTTCAGGTCAGTCCTCCCACTTTGTGGGGGGAACAAGACACACATGTTTGTTTCTGTCCCTGGCTCTCATCTTGCCTTGTCACAGCTATGTGCAAGTCTTGAGTTCTAATTAGGCAAAACATGATTTTTCAACCTAACCATTCGTCTTTAATTTATTGGTAACTCCACCAACCCTCAACCAATAGTTTATTATCTTTCTTTTTCAGTTGATTCATTCTTCAGTACAGTAGAAAATAATTGATGGTTTAAGTATTTTGCTACTGTTTAAGATTTCTTATTTTGAAGGTAAATATCCTCAGAATCTGTCACTGGGAAACTGTTATCCTATGACAACATTTTAATACACTGAAATCTTTTAATTGCCTTGACTCTTTATGTTTAATCTCACAAACTACCAACCAGTGTAAATTTTTTTTTCTGTTTTTTGCACCTTTTGGTGACAACGTATTTTCAGCAATACACATCTACTTTTGTATATATGATCACTGTTCTTTAAAAAGGAGTATTTTTAGTGTTGTGAGTGCCTCTTGAGGTAAGACCACAAGGCACTGAGCCAAGTAGATTATTGGAATAAGCAGGCTAAATTCCATTGACTTTGCCAGTATTGGGCTAATTTATGGTAGTGTCAAATTTGGCTTATATCATTTCATCTGACAAAGAACATCCCATCAGTCTACATACTTTGCTTTTGATTTAACAGTTTTAGGTTAGTAACTAACTGTGGCTGCTCATGCTGGGTTTTTTGTTTCTTTTGGGGGTTTTTTGTTGGTGTTTTTTTTCCTTGAAATGGTACATTTCTCTATCATCATGCTGCAGAGTTAAAATGGCCAGAAGGGTATGCCTATCAGCCCTCGTAGGATCATTTCAATATGATCTTCTCAGCCCAGTGTGGTATTATTTCAGTAGCATAATACCAATCTCAAAGCCAACAGCTGGACCAGCTGAGACTACAGGAGTAAGAAAAAGCGGACATTGTTCTCCATTCCTCCCTTTCCTCTGTCCCATAGTGACCAAGGGCTCCAGGTGGGAGACACAGCAGCCCTGTTTCTGATACACCAATTCACAGGATCTTCCAACAACAGCCATGAGTAGACCAGCACCAAACTCATTACAGGGAAAATATGTGTGTCTGTGTGTGTGTGTGTGCACCTTTTCCTCAATTGTGCTCTGTACACTGTCACCACACATGAAGACCCATCCTGGAACACCTGAGATTTACTAACTACCTGCATAATAAAGTAACGGCTGCTAAATATTGATGGAAGATTAGTGACCAGTGGAATTAAAGCACAGTGCTAGAGCTTCCACTTATGTGGAATAAGCTCACTCCACTGACTTCAAAGCAGGTACATAGGCTGAGGCCAGACTGGTCTGTGGTTCTTAAAGCAAGATAGAGTCCTGAAACAGAGAGAAAACACACACTAGTTTTCCACCGTTTGTGATAGAATGTGGGGAAATGCTTACAAAGTGTGTAATTATATAAGGATATAGAGGGAATGCATTGTTGGGGTATTGTGTTGGCCATAAGATTAAACCACTGGTCATATTTTGAAAATATAGTGACAAGCAGAGCAGCGGAAGTGTGCAGGTACAAACAGCACTCAGCTTCTTAACGTGTAGGACCATTCTTGTCATCTTACTCTGAGTGTGAGTTTTGAACAAATGATAGTGCATTTAATTATCGACTTTTTGGTGCCTCTTAGTATTGATGGAAAGTGCAGAGTTAAAGCCTTAGAGAAGACAATTAACCTATTTGGAAAACATAATTTAAAGTCTTAAAAAAATTAAAAAATATATTAATGGCAGTGATAATTTTTGAACAGAAGGTCTTTACAGCATGGGCTTTTCTGGATCAGAATTCATCCATTACTGGAAATTTGTATTAGCACAAAATTAATCAGAAATGAACAATGAACTCCAGCTCATTCCGTCTTCCTTTCTTTGGCTACATTTTCAGATATCTGAGAAAAATTGTTTTTCCTACCTCCTTTGGAGAGAGCTAACAAGTTCCCTGCCAAGGTGAGCCAGCAAGGCTCAGTTAGTGTCCCAGATAGTCTCCCAGGAGTCACAGCAGAATGAAACAGTCACCCTCTTGCAAGAACAATTAACAATGAAAGTTGCACTAAAAATTTGTTTTAAGTCATTAAAGTTAATAGGAGAAAAGTAAAACTGGAAAACCATCTTGTAAGTAGTACAGTATTATATTTCCTGTTTTATATTTCCACATTGATTTCAAGTTTTCCTGCACTCTCAGTTGATCAGTAAAAATATCAATCATGGTGTTCTTTGAGGTTTCCAATATCCTTTCCAGGTATAAAAATAATGAAGATTAAAACATTCTGACATTTAAAGGGGGAAACTCTGAAAGGATCTGTTTCTCAAAGTCAAAATTATTCAGTTACTGCCAGAATATTTTCCATAAATGTCAAGTTTATTCTAAAATATCTTGAAGACAAGTCTGAGTGTAAGCTACTGAAATTGTAAGAAGAATATTGCTTTACTGCAAATCTTCACAGCTGTTTAGGACTAAATCAGATCAATGGCAACATGTTCCTTTCAGGACAATCTCCAGTACCTTTTACACATCTTTAAAGCTTTACTGAGACTCCAGCAGTTTATTAAGTTTCCACTTCTGTGTTTATTTGTATTCATCCCTTCTAGCATAGAGGCTAGCATAATGATGGAGAGAAGTTATTAATTTTTACCTAGCTGAGAGAAATGGAAGACCTGAACATAGCAAAGTCACAGCCAGATACCATAATATTTCAGAATGGACTTGTGCAATGACAGTTGTCATTATCCACCTCTGTATAGGCAGCAAGGTTTCTCAGTTTGTCTAATTCAGTATTACAGTGGCAGGAGATACCTTCGTTTTCCATCCTACCAAACACAATTAGAACATGATGCAGTAAGAGTGACTTCAGTACATCACTAGTTTCTCTCTCTCAGCTTTTTTCCCACCTTCATCCTTTGTCAAGTCAAACAGGGGAAACTTTTAGTGACCTGCCCTGATCAGTAGAGACACCATACAAAGCCTAGTGGAAGCACCTATTGAGTGATTTACAGATTTACTGCTAGTATGTATCCTGCTACTCTGCTGCAATAAAGTACCTTTTCAAATTTCATTCCCAAAATACCCATTTTCAGCCTTCCCCACTGAGAAAAGACCCAGGTGTGAAATATTCCCTGAAGATACATAGCTGAAGGCTGTGGATAAGGCCACAATCCTGGCAAAGGAAGAGCAGTTTGTCTGGGAGAGCCTGCCCCAGGGAAGAGGAAGCCTCTTCAAACCCAAATGCAGTAAGATTCCCCATTCTAGCACTAGAGTGCTTAGGAACACGAGCTTTTTTAAGCTGTTGGCTAAGTCTGCTGGTAAATGAAGTTTTTAAACTCCTCCCTGTTATGCCTGAATCATTAGTGGTGTCTTGTTTTAAGGAAGAATGCATAGAAAGCTACTGGTAGTCTATCAGCTACACTCGATTACACTCCATCAACTGCTGGCAAATTTTTTTACAGCCACTCTCTCTCTCAATTTTCTCTTTGATCGACTGGCAAAGAAGACTTATTGCAACAGAAGCACATTGAGTCTTGCATAGCAAATCTCTCTGAATGAACACCAGGCACTGACAATTTCCTGAAGCCTTATTTTTTCTTCAATATTAACTTAACATACATTATATAGCTTAATGATGAGATCCCACTATCAGCTTGGCTGTGTTTTTTTCTTCTACCAAACTCATCCTTTCCAAAGCAGAGTATGACAGTTTATTTTCACATACTTACAGACTGATGACAGCGACTCAGGGAGAAACCTCTGCCAATACTGGGAATATTTTGTTCTCTCTCATACCTACAGATCCCTGCTTATAACAGTCTTTGTCCTTATCTTGACAATATTGTACAAGCTCTGCTATTTCAAGAATCAGACTTGCAATTTTCTCTCTGCTTGCCCACACATGCTGTGCAAGTAATATCCTTTGTATCTCTGTCATTACAAAAATTCACATTACTCACATAAGTAACATAAAAGTAAAAACTTGTACACTCTTTTGAAAATTAAGATGTAAAAAGATCTTCCAGGCTGGTCTTACTAGCTCAGATTTTATCTGGTGAGGGAAAAGTAAGCTTCATAGCTCACTATTTATAAAATCTAAAGAGTGAATGTGAGTTTTCTCAGAGGGAGGGAGGCAGCAAAATTTTTGTTCTTTACACTTGCAAAAGACATAATCAGTTAATATTTTAATGACTTGATCATAGCTGTCCCTGAAGTTCTGTAATGTTAAGTACTTCTTAGAGTCATCAGTTGAATGGTAGGACTAACTGAAGGACCTTAGAGCACAAAACCCAAAATTTAACGTGTGAAATATTATTTATCGTTCTTGTACAGGTCTGAACACTATTCCCCCACTTTCTTTATAGAAAGTAAAACAAGAGGTTTCTACCTGTTCACATATGCTTGCCTGAGTTGCTGTGCATGATATGATGCATTGAATTTTTTCTCTTCTCATTTACCCATTTATCTTATAGAATATGTCTTACATCATTTCCTCATTACAAAATTTTGTATAGGCTGTTGTATAAAAAAACCCAACTGATCAATAAGGCAACCTTTTTTTTTGAACATTTTAAAGAAATAAGCTATATTTGTATTACATTTTTAAGACCAAGAAGGTTTTTAAGTATTTCATTATAATTCCATATCACTAAAGAGTTCAACAAGGACAGCTTTTGGAAAAACCATTAAAATCTGATTCTAGTATTTGTATAGATTTGTCAATTAACCTGCACAGATAGAGTAAGGAGCAACTTAACCTCAGAACTGTATAATTAATTGATTAGACAAAAGTCCATTTGTATCTCGGAAGTTTTCTACTATCTTATGCAAGTTCTCTAACTGTGAAGCAAGGTCAGTGCTCCGTTATGCTTTTCTTCCTGTTTTTGATCAATATAAGCCCATCATGTATATTAGCATTTAAGCCACAAGGCAAGCCAGACAACCAAAACCAGAAGAACAGAAGTGGCCTAAATTCCTACCTAAGCAGCAAGATTATCACAATAATTGAAAGAAGTTTAAGATGGCACAATCCCAGAATGACAGAATCACAGAATACACTGAGCTGGAAGGGACCCACAAGGATCACTGACTCCAGTGTCTGGCCTTGCACAGGAGAACCCCCAGGAGTCACACCCTGTGCCTGAGACCATTGTCCAAATGCACCTTGAACTCTGTCAGGCTGGTGCAGTGACCACTTCCCTGGAGAGCCACCCTCTGGGTGAAGAACCTTTCTCTAAAACCCAACATAAACCTCCCCTGATAAAACTTCAGGCCATTCCATTGGGTCCTGTCACTGGTCACCAGAGAGAAGAGATCAGTGCCTGCCCCTCTTCCCTCCACAAGGAAGTTGCAGACTGCAGTGAGGTCTCCCCTCAGTCTCCTCTTCTCCAGGCTGAACAGACCAAGTGACCTCAGTCAGTCCTCATATGGCCTCCTCAAGGCCCTTCACCATCCTCATTGACCTCCTTTGGACACTCTTTCTTGAGCTGAGGCGCCCAAAACTGCCCCCAGCACTGGAGGTGAGGCCGCCCCAGTGCAGAGCAGAGCAGGACAATCCCCTCCCTTGCCCAGCTGGTGACGCTGTGCCTGATGCCCCTAGGACAGGGCTGGCTCTCCTGGCTGACAGGGCATTTCTGACTCATGTTCAACTTGCCATTGACCAGGACCCCCAGGTCCCTTTCTGTGACACTGCTTTCCAGCATCTCATTCCCCCATCTGTCCGTACATCCAGGGTTGCTCTGGCCCAGGCAGAATCTGGCACTTCCCCTTGTTGAACTTCATATGGCTGCTGACTGCCCAGCCCTCTAATTTGTCGAGGAGTTGACAGCTCTTATTCAGTGAGACTGCAGGAGAGACACTCAAGCATTTCAAATGAAATGTAAAGTAAAGTGGGTGGACCATTAGTACAGAATGAGTACCAACACATTGACTAGTTGCCGTGGCACCCAGTGCAATGATGTGTTATCCATCATTCATGAAATCTGGTTTATGGAGAAAATACAACAACACACATAGAACAAGTAGGAGCTAGCAGCAGAATTTGCAAACCTTAGGCTTTTTTGATCAGAATTGTGGTATGACAGGATATTGTCCTTCTTTAATGATTACAAGACTTAACTGCTTATGGTCACATCTATATGGTTAAATATAAGGGTTTTTTGTATAGGACATAAATTGCAAATCCATCTTGCCAGAATGAAGCTTTAGATAAATACACTCTCTTTTTTTTGCTGTGTCCCTCACTGATTAAGAATGTGAGATTTCCATAAGGAATACTAAGGAGTGTTTGTTGTTGGGGTTTTTTTTGGGGGGTGGGGGTTGTTTTGGTTTGTTTTGGTTTTGATTTTTTTGGTTTTGGCTTGGTTTGGTTTGATTTTGGGTTTTTTTATGGCAGAGAAGTATGCTGGGGCAAATGAGGCTAACAGGACAATAGAGATAGAGGAGAGGAGAACGTCAGTACTATTCAGAGTCTGTTCAGAGGAGATTGGTAGCTGTAATAGAAATAAAGGAAAGACTAGAATGACAATGGTTAAATAAAACCTAGAAAGATTAAAGGAAAAATAATTTTAAAAAACAGCGAAAAATATGTAAGTTCAATTAAGAAGTTAATGTTGATGTAAAGGCACATGGAATTATATTAGTGCTTTAAATTATTGTTAAACAATTTAACAACTGGGAATATACAAGTATCAAAACTGTGCAAAGCCAGACATCAATTTTTATTGTTTTCAAGGCAAGCCTGTAGTTTTCTTTATGCAGTGGAGAATAGAGAATATAAAATTCTAGACATAAGAGATACAAATATCAAGTGAAGCAGCAGTGAAACTGCGTTTGCATAAAATAGCCAGTAACAAGAACAGTAATAGCCAAGTGACTTTGACCAGTGTACCTTTTAGTGTTGAGTAAGCCATCTTGCCCCTTGTTAATAATAAATAGGATTCTTTCCATTACTGTACAGTAAACTTTTGTATCAACAGACAACAATACAATTTGAAATGTGAAGTCGCTAGACCAGCAAAACCAGCTAATGTAGAAGAGGAAGAAAACAATGTTCCTGCTTTTCTTCTGTAGCAGCCCTCTGACACAACCATCATCCATCCACCAGTACGAGAAATGAGTTTGTAGCACGCACAAAGTAACAGCCACACCCTTACACACACACCCTCTAGAAAGAAGGGGATTTACCTGTGTAATACACGAGAGGTTTTCCAAAGGGAAAACCAAATTATTACAGGTGCTTGGCATCTAGAGGTGCATCAGTGAGAAATTCAGCCTACAGATGCAGACTTGGTCTTCTCATCTCTACTTTGACTTGCTTATTCTCTTGCTTTTTTGTGAGCTGATACTGGTACTGGCCATCCATTTCAAACATAGAGAACAGTTTTCAAACAAGAATACTGCAGAATTTAAGATTGTTTTACACACAACACTTTATGTAAGGCTTTAATAGCAGCTCTTCAGTTTTTTGTTGACACCATATTATCCATCATTTTGCATTTAGAATGACTTTACTAGTGTTGAATCACCACCTCTACAAACAATGTTTGTATTTTAATAATTTAATAATTTTAATAATTCTGATATTGTCTTGGAATGTAAATGCAAATACATGAATATAAGCTTTTTCCTATTAAATGAACTAAATTTTTTCTGCTTTCATATAATTTTTTTGTTTCATCTACAATGACTAAAAATAATAATTTATCCCAATATATTAATAGGAAAGGTGAAAGTCCTTTTGCATAATATTCCAGTTTAATTGCTCTGCACTAGTACCTTAATACATCTTGAACAGCACTAGCAGTTAAGAAGAGCAATAAACTGAAAGAATCTGGGCTGTGAGGTTTCTATATTCTAAATCCCTATTTAATTCTGTAGTAATCTCACACAACAATGCAGGGATGAAAGAAAGGTCTTGTTTAAAAAATGGGGGTCTGCCACATGCATTGTGGACATCCAAAACATTTTAGTTGAAAGTACTACACTATGAAAAATTGGCGTTATTTCAAAGAATTAAATAAAAGGCTTGACTGTTTACTGCCAAAGGCTCCACATAATCATTTATTTCTGTTCAAAGTGGGTCTAAAGTGGCCACAAAATGAGAACGACAGTATTCCCACTTCTAACTCATATTAAGCAAGAGTTAAGAAATATATATGTATATGTAGATATATAAATACAGAGGCATTTAGTGCTATTCATGAAGAGAAAAGATAAGTACAAAGACGTGCAATGGCCAGAGAAGTTCAAGTAGTAGAAACTTTGAAAAGATTGCAGCTGTAGTTGAACCACACACGGGTAATACAAAGTCAAGGTAAGGGAAGAAGTACAAATGTTACTATTGCTGAATCTAGAAAAAACTGAAAAGAGTATAAGTCTTTTACTACAAAAACTATCTATTAAGTATGTAAGTGAAATAGAAATTATTTCCTGACAGCATGTATCTGGAAGAGGACAAAGCAAACTGTCTGGTTTTATAACTTTTTCCATGAAGAAACTAGTGATAATGAATAAAAACATTAGTTTGGTCTTTGTCTTAAAATTCTGTAAAATCCTCTGACTTAAAGAAAAGTATGTAGTTCTCATAATTCATTGTCTGGGAGTTTCACATTCATCACTGTATTTGTCCTTACAGTACTTTTGGAGGGAAATATTATTTTTCTCACTTTGCAAATGCAGAAGGAGAGAGGGACTATCAGTAATATTTCATATAATAAGTACCCAGGCATGTTTGAGCAAAAAGAAATAATAGAAAACTTTCAGAAAATTTTGGCTTCTAAATTAAGCCTTGAGGCAGTAGAAGAAGCATTAATCAAATGTTTTCAGGAAGAGGAAAAATCCATGTTTTGTTACAAGGGTTTCAGAGACTTTGGCTTTGTCTATACATCTACAATTAATTAAATGAGCCAGGAACTCATCTCTGGCTCTTGCCATAAAAGCTTTTGCATTCCAGAAGAAGCAAGGTGCATCCATGCAGCCTTTTGGCCTGTGCTGTCCAGTGGAGTGTGATGAGTATCACACAGAGTGGTGTTGCTTGGCAGACACCATGGCAAAGATCATGCCAGCATTCCAGCAGTATGGATAGTCACCTGCCAAGTACTGGAACCCACAGCCTATCCCTCCTTAGCTTGTTAGTCTAGTCATGCGCTGGATTTTGGAAATATTGACTTGATTTCTCTGCATGTGATGAAGTCTTGAATCTGTTAATCAAGTTGGTGTATCTAGCAAAGTCACTGCTACAGGAATTTTCCTATGTTCTTCTTAGGAAAAACAAACCAAAACAAACAAAACCCCTAACGAATAAAGAAGTCCAAAAGTAAAGTCTAAAGTAACACTAAAAACTCTCCACACCCCTTGCCAAAGAGTTTTCTATAATCTGACAAGGTATACTTTTTTGTTTGCTGATTTCCACCACTTTATTCTCCTAGTGTCTGAACTCAGTTAGAACAAGCTACCACATAGGTTACTGTTCTTAGTGCTCTAAATCTGCTTGTATCCTGGTGTCACTCAAATTTTGGAAGAGATCTCTTCCTAAAGTACAATATGGATTAGATAGTGCTGCCTCTTCAATATTTGGCCATCAGTTGTGTGCAATCGAATTCAGTCTTTCCAAAGCAATAGTAAGTTTGTTAAATGCTGACTTCACTCATACTTCCCACTTGGGCAGAATTTGGCAGGTTTCTCGCAAGTCTAGTCCGTTAGTTATTCATCCCTTAATTTGCTGAAATTAACTGAGATACTGGGACTGTTTCCAAGACAAGGTCAATGTAGACCTGAAAATCTTTCTTTAAAGCCTTTTCTTCTTGTGTTGGTAGCTGCTTAATTTAAGCGGTGGGTAGTGGCCACTGTCATAAATGTTTTTGCCTTTGCATTCAGTGCCAAAAAAAATCAGTCTTGAAACAAAAAGATCTTGAAGTCTGGTGTAGAATGTGATACAAAGATTTTGAACCAGAGAATTCCACTGAGCGTTCAAATTTTTTTTTCATTATGATGTGATAGGAAAAAAAAAGACTGCTGGTATCTCCATTTCCACCTTGGATTATCAGTCCTTTTCTGTAAAGACTTGTCACATGGCCATAACTCTTGATTGGTCTTCTTCCAACTACTTTGTCTATGTGTTTGTCTATGGCATGCTGATTACAAGATGCTGTACCCAATATTGCTCTTGTTATAGAAAAACTGTGTAAAAAATATAGTCTTAGAATGGTTCTTTAATTTCATCTTTTTCTCTAACTTTTTTAAGTCATGTGTGTGACTCCATAAATGTAAGAATTAAAAATAGTTTTTTAAAGTTTCTCCCTTTACTCATCATAGCCAGGTATTGTCTTATATTAGAAACACCCTTGATAGTAAAGTTTTTTTCTAAAATTGTCTGAATTTCCTATTTATTTGTGTCACGCTTACGAATTACCCAATTCATATTTCAAGTCAGAGAGATACTCGTTTTTTGGACCTCAAATCTGTATTTACTAATGTACCATATTTTTAACATCTCTGCTGTAAATGCAGGTATTCTGGTCATATATTTGGATATTTAGAACTATAGATGAAGCCGTGTCTGAGCCACAACGAGTTCTGCTTACAGAGAGAGGAGAAGCACTAGCAATTAGACAGTCTGAATGATGGTTCTAGAGGTGCTCAGGTGGTGAAGGTCCGTGACCAACACCCGTTAGATACACAGCTTCCTGATAAGGGCTTTCCTGGAGGTGTGTGGCAATTCTTTAGCTGCGTGGATTTGCCAGGAACCTACAGTAACATCTGACTGTGGGAACACTTTGGGCACTGACATTCAATTTAATGCCCAGTGAGCTAGAGACAGCAAATGGTTGTCTGCGTGTCCTTATAAATGCACAACTTCCCTGATGGGCTTTAGTTAATTCTTCACAGTTGTGACTTTCTCTTTTCCTCAATATTGCCTGATAAAATCCCTCTTTTGCTGCTAACATGTAAACTATGTTGCTATTTTTTAAGGCTTCGTGAGACCTCACTTTTCCTGGTGTGAGATCTGGGTCTAAATAAAGCTGTGCTGGCAAACTAGCATCTCTGATGTTATCAGCTATCTTGTCTTTTATTAGTGTCTGCTTTTAACATTCTGTTTTTGCAGGGTTCAGCAAGACTGAACTGCAGCAGCTAAAACCTGTTTCTTTTTTTTTTTCCCCTCTCTTACTCCTGGAACCTCCAATAGATTTGGCATTATCAAATCTGTTTGTTTTTTTTTTTTTGCCTAGCTTATTGATATGAAAAGTCCCTTGTATTTTGTTGCATCCTTTTCTTCCACTGACTCTCTGGGAAGGGATGTATAGGGTGTTTAGCAATGTCGCCTGTGTCATGGATCAGAACGTTTGCCTGATATTGTCAATTATGTTACAAACCCCTGATGCTGCTGAAGTCTTTAGGCAGAGCAAGGGCCTCACAGTAGCCTTTATCACACAGACATTTGTAGTCTTGGCTTCATTACTGCAGGGAGATGGAGTTGAGTTTCTTTCAGAAGTTTCCTCTTTTCCTGTCAATTCACCCTTGCACTGGTGTTGCAAGGTTTCTTTTTCTGTATTCCTCCTTTGGACAGCAAGCTTCTTTCCACTCCTTGTGTCACTGTGGGTGGCCACATATAACAAAGATGCTTAATATTTGAGCTTCAGCTGAAAAATTTCTCAAATGTGGACATTATTTCTGCTTACTGTCTTCATCCTTCTGCAGGTTGGAGTCCTCTCCTCTAAAAAATTGCACAGACCACTGCCCAGCCCATTGTTTCATCTGCTGATGCAAAGACACAACTCCTTTCTAGTGGTCAAACTGAAATTTTCCAACACCAGAAATAACAGTCCAAACAAATCTCTTGAGCAGACAGTATGGGCAACAGCTGTGGATCAGGGTGAGCTTTGCATTCAAACCCATCTGTACCTGGCAGGAGTTCTAACCCCGGCCCAGCTGTGAGGGTCAGATGAGCCTTGCAAACCTCCCTTCAGCAGACTTCAGCCCCACAGGCAAAAGGGATGAGATATCTGCCAGTATTATGGCTTTGGAATTTCCTATGGTGAACAATCCCCTTGCCAGTACAAAAAGGCACACAGAGAGCAAAGATCTGGTCCATCCAATTTCAGTTGCCCTAGGAAGATTGCTTCTTCAAAATTTATGACCCTGTTTTGGCAGATATAATTCCATTAATTCTAGTGGCTTTGTTAACACATCATAGCACATTTCTCAGATCTCTCACCTCTGGAAAAAGTGATGCATAAGTATGCCTGTCATATCAATTCCAAAACAGGGACTAGAAAATGGGGTTACAACAAGGTGAAGCAGCCCAAAGGCTGGGATAAACTAAACAAGTGCAAGGCTCGCTTGGTCCTTTTTAATGGGGTTAAGCCACAAGAGGGTTGGGAAGCAGTGCAGCTATTATTTTCAGTTGTGCATTTTTATTAGAAACATATACAATCCTTTTCTTTTTTATTTGTGTAAGAATTTCTTTCTGAAGACATCTGTTTCAATGCCTGAAGCATTCCTTTCCTGAAAACTTACTTTACAAATTAAATAAAAAGAAACATGTATTTTAAAGTAGAAAAATGTGTCAGGAAGTGTCTGTCACAGTCAAGAAAGACCAAGCAATGATTCTTGTATCAAAATTGAGTGTGAAACCCAATATTTCTGTTAACAGAAAATTTATCATAAATTAATGTTCTTATCATCACTTTGCTCTTTTGCTAAAAATAAAGAAACACAAACAAAAAACAAATCAAACCCAAAGGGAAAAAAACCAATGGAAAAAACCACCCAAACAAACTCAAACCTCCAAACAGCTTTGACTGGCTACAAATATGCAATAAGACTATGAGAGATAAATATCACTAGCCTGCAATTTCAAGAATGCTACTTATATTTTCAGCTCACAAAAGTAAACCAATCCCCAAAATATAAGCACATACAGTTTTTCATTTTAAAAGAAGAGAATTTATAGAATTTTCAGAAAGCTGTTATAAAACAAAACATCTATAAAAAGCCAAATTTGTTGGCCTGTCTTCCAGAAGGTGTTACTAGGCTTTGAATCAAGTAATTAAACCCAAATTTTCAGATAGCCATGCAGATTCAAAATAACCTGGGAGATCCTTCATTGACTTCTTACTTTGCCTTTTTATGACTCTGGGCATCTTCCTGAGGCTGTCTGCTTCAGTCAGATAGAATAGCAGAAGGCAAAAGGACAATATAAACAAAACATGAAGCTATTTTTATAGTGTCTGAATCGGTCTCTATGGCAACATTTTTTAACCTATTTAGGTTTTTTTAAATCTCTATCTCTCTCTTCCCCTTCTTGCATTATTCTCTTGAGTGACAAATATTGATAGAAAGATAAACACAGTGTCCACATACAAACACCTGTTGAGTTTGGGAGAATAGATGCTTGTTTGCTTTATATTTGACCTTTTGCTTAAACAGATATTTCAAAGATCCCACTAAACTTCTTTACTGTTCTTTGAGAAAATATTACTAGAAAAAAAGAAAGATACATTCAACTTGCAATCCAATTATTCCAAACATGCATAGATGTAAGAATTTTTGAGTTTGTGTTTGAAGAGGGTGGAGTGTGTGTCATCATCACTGTTTTTTAGTTGAGGGAGACAAATTCAGGCAGGAAAATAAAATAGTTTTCCAAGGTCATCCAACCAGCTAGCAGTTTCACTTACTGTAGTAGCAGATTTACACATTCTCAGTATATTAACAAGTGGTTTCTGATATTACACTTTGTACCTAAGCTCTCCTTATTTGGCAGGTTTATATATCTGGCTCACTATATTCTTGCCTATCCCTTCTGCTGTTGTATGAAAGATGCCCACAGACAAGCAGTAAATAGGACTATACTCCAAGAATTGCCAAAATGACTGCTTGAAAAAGCTGGTAAATTCACAGACAAAAAGATATCTGTATGAAAGTGGAGGAAATTTGTTTTTGAAAATCCTATTTAGCTATAATAAATCCAAGTTTCATGTAAGAATAGTAGGTCTGAAATGTATGGCTTTTATTGTAGTGAAAAACTCCACTCTTCTTGAAGTGAAGAGTGATGGCTGTAACAATGTGGGAATTACAGTTCTGGGCAGTATGGGAGTGAAAGCAGCTGGTGCTGGTCTGGGCTACCTGCACAAGAGTTTTACTGAGGATCTGGACCTTGGTGAAACAGACAGCAGAGGAGTGCTTATTTTCACTGTGTAGATGAAAGGGATTTTCTTCACACTAGAAGAATTCTTATCTCTCATGGAGTGACCTGATTTTTAAAATTGTCTGGTATAATTTTGCTACCTGCCAGCTTTAGAACATACAGCAGTATCATCTCAGCTCAGCGATCTGCCTTATTCACTGTGCTGTCTGCATTAACCAGACATGCAGGAAAGACTACAGAAACAGAGAATGAATGGTCCTATCTCTGATATCACTTCATTACTTTTTGCAGCCAGCAATTTAAAGATTTTCTGAGCCAGGACTCCATCCAAAGCATCCATCAGTCAGGCTATTCTCTAATCCACTTTAAACTCATTTATCACTTTGGCTACCTTCAAATCCTAAAGCAGCGATTCCACATTTCAATTTTTGTTGTCTATCAATGACATAAAATAAAATAATAGGTTGAGCATCCTAGTTCTAACACTTAAAATTTTATTTGAATGCAAATTACATTATTTGTATCCTGAACAGAGTTGTTTGTCTTTAGAGTCACTCACAATAACTGGAAGTAAAATTTTAAAAGCACCACAGATGAGACTGATTCATGTGTATCCAACACTCAGACAAAATTGCAGATGATCGGCTGCATCCTGTTGGCTGTTATGTTTCATGCAAAACCCAGAGTGCTGTGATACAAGCCAAAGTGTCATCATTTCAGCTTCATCAGAATGTGCTTATATTTTAAAGCACCAGCAATTTTCTTACAAATACTATAAACTCTGCAATTTATTTAATTGAAAATTTAATATTAGATAGTTTTTTATTTAGAATAAGAAACTCTAAGAGGAAGTTTTGAAATGTATTGGTGGTAGTTTACTGAGATCAATTGAGTAATTAAAATGGGTGTTCTCACCAGAAAAGTTTTTTTTAAAAAAGAATGTCAATAATATCACCCAGTTCTTTCACTTGCTGTAAGACAGCAAGCTGTCTTACAATTGGCCAACTAAGCATAGAATAAAATAGTAAAAAAATAGTTTAAAAAAATTTTAATGGCTAAAATTAGCAAAGTTATTTACAGGAGAGGGGGAAAAAATAGCCACTAAATAGCCACTTCATCTGGATGAAGTTTATTCCACAGTAGTTCTAAAGTAATTAGTAGCAAGCACTTACCATAAAGCCATCACAGCGTTGCCACCTTCAAGGGCTGAAAACAATTTATCTTTAGAAACTACATTCCTAGTATGGATTGAGAAGGTAATATTAAGGAAGGAAAGAATGAGGAAATAGCAGCACACTTAAAGCTGACTAGAACTAAAATCAATGACAAGAGGCAGCCAGACGCACATGAGTAATTTATTAAGCAGTGATAGATTTGGGTAAGTAAGACTGCAAAACCAGTCCTGCTTCAGATATGTGGGGTGAAGACAAATTGGCATTTTTGTAAACTGAGCAATTCTGTGTGCCCTTTGACTAATATGTAAAACAGGGCTTCAAGAAATGCACTTGCTCTTTTCCTACCTGACTTTCACTGATGTATTTATGCCAAAAGCTATATTAAATACTCTGGGGTAAAGACACTGCTAGAATTAAACTTCTGTCAAGGCATTGCCCTGGGTGATTATGTTATTGGCAATCATGTTTATCAGGTGTCCTGGAGTGCTGGGTCCTGCACCAACACAGAGGGAGAGCACCAGGGCCTCCTCTCTCAAGGAGACTGCAGCCTGACTCAGGCACAGAGCATGTACAGTTCACGACACTGAAGTGAAAGAAATAAAGGTGTAGGCTTGTGTAAGTCCATCCTCTCTGGTAAAATATCGGTTCATTCACACAGTGATCTCATACACATTATTAGAGACTACAAATCACCTTATTAAACATTAATATCTTCTCTGTGTGTGTGTTTAAGTGGCCACTATTCTGCTATGAGTGGAGCAGCAGATTAAATATCCCAAATTACTATGGGAATCTCAGACCATCTTCTTTCATGTGATACAAGAATAAAACACCTTTTAAATAAATGTTCATAATGAGGAATTTGTACACTGCCTGCTTCCTCTTGTCACTTCTTAGATGTCCACTGCTCAGAAATTTATATTGGATTTAATTTATATTAAATTGATCATGCAGACTTTCTGGTTTCCTCCTGCTTCCTGAAATATGAAGACACTGTTAAGTCTTTTGTTGCAGTAGGCATCTTTAATAGCAAGCTCTTCAAATTCCTTGGAAATCATTATCTAAGAGCATAGATAATGCCCTCCTGAAGGAAGCTATCATGTTGCTAGGCACTAGTTCTCTGTAGATCATCTTGCTGAAATCTCTATGCACTCTCTCCACAAAATTTTTCCTTCCTCATTTGGAAACTTCTTTTGTTCCCAGCAGGAAGCTCGTGTTCTTAGACTCCCTGGGAGTTAAACAAAAGTGAAACCGGTAGATATGAGGCCTTGCAGAGAGCTTTGTGTCCTCACAAGGCTCCTTACAGTAACTTCCATAGGGAGAATGTATTTAGAACATATAGGAGGAAGAACCTTCTTCCTACTGGTATCTGTGAGGAACCAGTGCTATCCTAAATGTAATGATGTCCCAGATTCCTCCTCCAGATTGTGCTGACATATTACCCTACGTCATAAGTACAGACTAACTCAGCTAAACGTTTTCTGTGGTTCTATGAGAAGAAGCAGAGAGAAGTGGAATACAAGCATGAAAGCCAGAGCCAATAAAAAGACTGCTATTTCCCTTATTTAAGAAGCCTGGCTTGAAGCAATATGATAGAAGAGCTTTTATTAGTTACAACGTCTTCTCCTGTATGTGAGTGTTCTACAAAACTATTTCATTCTTTGTTCCTTTAAAACGACCAGGCTGTCATAGTGTTCTTCTTTAATAATCACAACGTTACCAATTTTTAAAATCATGCTAAAGGAATCACTGTGAAAGTTTCCACACGGCTTTGTCATAAGTATTGAACCTTTTATCCTACTGGTTTAACACGGCAGATAAAGAGAATTGAATGAATGTGATACCACACAGAATTTACTTCTTTCTGGAAGACAATGCAAAGGTATTAACAGCATAGATGGTTTCACCTTTTATAAGAAAAAAAATTCTTGAAATTTTTCTTTCTTGTGCAAGCAATGAATAGAAACTAATGTCAAAATATTAGCTGACTTTTTAACCTATTATTCACATTCTCAATCAAATTTCCATACACATGTGTGGTCACAGTGTCTTCTCTCTGGTTGTGGATACTATTGCTTTTCTCTTTGAACTTCCATGAATTATCTAATTTTTGTGATCCCAGTAGCCATGGTAAAAAATGACAAGAAACTGCCTCCTCTGATTTTCTCGGTGTGCATAGGTATCCATAGCTCTACAATCTTCCATTTATGTGAAAATCACTGATTTCATGAATGTCATTAGAAACACATAATTACTCAATGTTTTCCCTCTTCTGTATTTAGAGGGACTGTAAATTTATCATCTATTTTTAGCTATGTTTTGTATTAAATAAAGCCGTCTACTAGGAATTTCTTGGTTCCAGATGCAATTTAATCCTGGGGATGAGGCAGCAGAATTGCCATTATGTGTATCTCTGCATGAACAAAAAATGGATGGCCTCCGAAACAATCCGTGACTAATGTATTAAAGGCATTAGAAATTAATATCATTTCCATAAGAGAAATTAATGTGATTCACAATGCTATTGTATAATAAGTTTGCATTGACACTGCCTGTTACCCATAGAGGAGATTCTGTTCTTTCCCCTCACTCTGCATTCGCTCACATACACAGGTTGACAAGATCTGATACAGAGCTGTAAAGCACTCTCCTCTGTCTTCTGTCTGCTGAAAATACTGTTTTGCAATGCATTATCCATCCAAAGGTCACTCTACCTCCACTTGCTTTTCTAGTGTGATAATATGCTCTGATTTTAAGGCTACAGGGAAAGAATATGTATTTCTGAAAAAAAAAACAAACTAAAATTGGGTTTTCAACTGAAAGAAACAATAAAAATTATTGAACTACATATATACATATATGTATCCCATAAGCAACTATGCATTATTTTTTTTTAAAGTGCCTTCTTGTGTATGTCTACACATTCTATGAACATGTTCAAAAGCGTCTGTTCTCCTTTGTTCATCAGCATGTGTGGGGACACATGCACACACACACTGCATTTGGCATCTTTTTTAGGTTTCTGTACTCAGTTTGGCTCTGATGGAGGTAATTTTCCTCACAGAATACTGTATGGTATTGTGGTTTGGATTTCTGAATAAAGAGTGTTGCTAACACACTGATGTTTTAGCTATTGGTGAACGGTGATTGCACAGCATCAAGACCTTCACTGTTTCTCAGCTGCCCTGGCTGTGAGTAGGCTGAGGTGGACAAGAATTTGAAGAGAGGGAACAGAGTCAGGACATCTGACCCCAAATGACCAAGGGTTATCCCGTATTCTATGACAACATGCTCAGCAATACAACCAGCACTGGTCTTTTAAAGGTGGCTGTTGCTTGGAGACTGGCTGGGCAACAGTCTGTTGGTGGGAGGTGGTGAGTGACTGCTTTTGCATCACTTGGTGCAGGCTTTTTTTCCTCTTCACTTATTAAACCATCTTTATCTCGACCCACAGGTTTTTCTCACTTTTGCTGTTCTGATTCTCTTCCCTATGTTGCTGGGGAAGTGATCAAGTGACTGGGTCGGTGCTTAGCTGCTGGCCCAGGTCAGCCCACCACATTTGCTCGAGCCCACTTCATGTTTTACTGGATAAGAGAACAAAGTCAAAATGTTCTACATGCCTCTGTAGGTGGGCATGACCCCAAGCACTGGCATGAAGTCATCCATACTCTGGAATAATCAGCATGCCTCCTGGCATGATGTTGTCCTGCTCCACCTAGCATTATCCCAGTCAATTCCCCAAGCTCGGGATAGTTGGAACTGGCAAGGGACCAGTTTGGATGTGGCCACCTTATTTTAGAGTAGAAAGGAATTTACTAACATAGACATTTTCTGTACCATTCCAGCTGGCTGCAGGATGAGTGAATGCTTTCTTGCCCATTTTGTTAGCAAGTACAAATAGATGTAACCATATCTTTAAAAAATTTGCTTTGTCTGTTGTTTTTGAAAAATAAACAGAAGTTATGTGGTGTGAGAAGACTTTGAATTGCCTCAATAATGTAGATGCTATCTCCCTTTCCTGGATTCTTTCTATTTTGGACTTAAACTATTTCTTTCAAAAAGACCATTTCTTACTGTGTCCATACTGCTAATCCTAAAAGACATTGTTCTTGGAGGAAAACTGAATGTGCTTGAAATTGAGAATTCCTTTAGGGGCAAAATTATCCTCTTCATGTTATTATTCTTACATAAAGACTTTTAAGACATATGTATACACTATGGTTAAAAAAAGCAAAACAACAACAGCAACTAACAAAAAAAAACCAAAAAGAATGAAGGTAGGTGACATATGGCACTGTTGTAATAGCATTGCAAAGCTATCGCTTCAATGGTTTTGGTGAATCATGCAATCATGTAAGGGGATGAAACTCTTACAGATATGCAGAGAAGGAATCTTTGCTGACACCAGTATCTCAGACAGGAAGATGGACTGTTTTCATATGGCAGGATTGTAATCATCACAGTCAGACTAACTGAAAGACAACTGCAGACTTTGTTGTTGAACTTCTCATTCGAGGCATCATTTTGATTGCTGAGGAAACTCCCTAAAATTACAGCAATTTTATTGTTAGCAAATAACATCAAAATCTAAAATAGAGCAAACAGATGATCCGATTTAAGAGTAGAGATACTCAAGTCATAACCACATGTTCTTAGAAGAAGAAATTCTTTTACAAGAATGTGTTTCATGGAGGGGCAACACACAGCAATATTTTCTGTCTATCTAATGGTGGCTTTTCCTGGTAATTTGTTTCACCGGGACGTCAGTTTGCACTGGCTGCATTTGGATTGTCATGTAGGAATCTGAAGTCTCACATATCCATTCCACTACTCTCTTACGTTATGCCATCTTTTCAAGGAAGCTCCTTCAATTCCTTGCCTTTTTCTGTGCCTGGATGCCTCGTCTTTTTCTCAGAACTCTGTAGGGAGATCCCTCTCAACTGTGCTCTGAACCACTCTTTTCTTTGCTGACATTGCTGGCTCATGTGTAACCCTTGTGCTTAGCTCAGCCACATCTTCATTACCAATCCTGGCTCATTGCCCCTAGGTACTCACACAGCCCCCATCATGAACTTTTAAATAAATTAAACTTAGGAAGACTCAGGACCTTTGGAACATAGGTTGCTCATCATGCTAATTGACTACTGGCTCTTGCATTCCTCATTCTTATCCAAACAGGTATAGCCATATAACTAAAGCAAACAAATATTTCTTATTACTTAATATTACTTGCAACAACCCAAAGAGAGATTTAAAAAGCTGAATGTCTTTACCTAGTAAGTTGAAATGATTATACAGCACATCATATGTTACAGCAAAACAGCTTTTTCTTCACTGTTAATGTACTTGTCTCATTATTATCTCTTCAAATCTGCCAAGAGCATTTCTCTTCATTTAAGAGAGCACACTACACATTCCATATTTTAAAATTAAAGCAATATGGAATTTTCAGAGCCTAAGAACCGTTCCTGAGAAACAACTGTCCTGAAAACCAAAGTGTAATAACATCAGTGAAGCTTTTTCATTGCTGATCCATAATCTATATGTTAATTTGCATAGTTCCCAAGTAGAAGTCTTTCTGACAGCCCAGTAGAAGCATTCTGACAGCCAGCATGCATTCTCTTTTCTCCTCTGAGTCACACCTAGTTGCAGAGACTTTTCAGGCCAAACTGTGCATGCATCCATATGAATCCAGTCCCTTCTGTTCACACTGCACTGTCAGTTCTGCTTTTATATTCCTGTTACCCACAACGATGTACAAGAACATAACTAATTTTTCAGTGATTTTCAGAGACCAGGTTGATTTTGCTTGCCCATCAATTCAAAAAACAAATCTATATTTTTTTCCACAAATCTACATTTTATCCTTCTTTAAATAATAAATCTTTCAGACTTAGTAATGCAAAACCTCACAAAGTTATTTTTATAGAGCAATTTTTCAAGACAGCATCAATTTCAATTTAATTTTTTTAATCTCGTTCCTCAATAGCTCAGTAATGAAGTTATTTCAAGAAAGCACACCGGTGATTTCCACTTTTTTACCTAAACTGAGCATCATCACTTTGCGTTCAAAAGAGTAGGAAAAAAAAAAAAGGCAAAAAAAACCCCACCACCAAGAAAAAGAAGACAATTAGAAAAGGAACAGGGAAGCATCACTATTACAGCACTATGATAGCAATTTCAGACTAATTAGTCAGGAAGGAATTGAAAAAAAATTATTCATTAAAACTTTAGAGTTTTAAAGGACTTCTTATTTTCTTTTATATCTGCCTGTAAATTTCTTGTTCTGAGCTTCACAAACTTCAAAACACACTTATCTGAGGTCACAGTTAAAATATTTTTTTTGTTCTGACAGAGATGACGTTTACCTTGTTTAAAATATTTAACATCAAAGTCAACACAATATATTCATGAAGTGAAGTAGGCCATATTCACTTACCAGAAGAAATGCTCAGTCAATATTTTGTAAACATTTAAAGCAATTAAGATAAGAAGCAAGATCCCAAGCCTCTGCTCATGCACATTTCATGCCTTATTCTATAGGTGTAACACCCAGTACAAAGCCCACTTAAATTAATGGGAGTCTTTCCACTGACTTCTGCATTAATACTGCAAACAACTAGAGGATCCTATTCCTTCATTTCCTGCCTGCCCAGGAAAATACACATCTTCACAGTGCAAAGGTAGAAGGGGAAGAGATTCTGTTGCCAGGTTTTGCAGTCGAAGAAATTAAATTGCCTCTGAGTAACCTGTTGTGTGATACTGCTTGTGCAGAACTCATTTGCTTAAATATAACCTGGCAATAACAATCCAAACCCGGTGGAGGACTAAAATGAGTTCGAGAGTAAGGAAATTGTATGAGAATTGTCTTCCACCCGGCTTTCAATTTACTGTAGGCATGTCACCAAGAAAGCAATTCTGAGTTAAACAATACAAGCCTGAGCTTTGTGCTGACAATCTCCAGAGAATGCTGCAAACAACACGGAGTTAATTTTACTGTCTCGTATATTAGTCATAGCTCAGCATAATATGAATTATCCAGCTGGACCTCTTGCCTCTATCCCACCTAGTCACCAAAATGAACCACAAATATTTCTATAGCTCCAAGGCAAATTAGGACAACACAGCTCCCATCCCTTACACCTGAGCCCTCCAGGGAAGGAGGACATTGAGTGCAAGCCCACCATCAGGAAGGGTTCCTGGCCCAGGCTCTCTTTCAGTCTCTGTGTGAGCCTGGGCTGGGAGAACAATTTTTGGCCCAGGTCAAAACTATGCCAAGGAATTTACTAACAATTTATGCATGTTCCAGTGCATAAAGGATACCTTTGCAGTTACTGCCACATGACAGAGTGAGAAAGGTTTGCACATGCAGCTAGAAACTTTAATGAATTCTTTTCCACTCCAAAAGACGGGAGACTGTCTCTGCACATCTAGTTGATATAATTATTTTGTACTATATGTATTATGAGATCTGGAGAAGAATAGTGGCTAGCAGAGGAATTATTTTGAATAAAACCCAGCAGTTGTCCATAGACATAACTGATGCTGCAGTACAACTGTGCTGTACAAAATTTAAATGCAGAGGTTGTTGATATGAGTGATAGAGGTCATAGCCATCAAGGGAGAACTTTGAAGAAAAGTAACTACAAAGGGAAGAAGTTAAAGAGAAGGCTCCATATACTTCTAGTGGATCACATATAAACAGCACTTCTATTGCTGAACTCTGCACCTGGGAAAAATGGGAGACATTCTGACTAGTCTTCATAAATGTTTTACTCATAAATAAATAAGTAAATGCTTTACTCATAGACGGGTGATTTTTACAAATCCCTTCAAGGTAAATCTTGGTAAAAGAGGAGCAGAAACTGAATTTGTCAGTAAAATCTGAAGAAATTTTAGGAGAAAATAGTAAGAAGGATATTAAAAGTGTATGCACAAATGCAGAGAAAAATTACAATTTAAGGTGTAAGTTTACTTCCAGATACACTTATACTGTTGCAGTAGGATCACTGTGGTTATATTGTCAGATAAAAGAACAGATTCCAGAGGAGAAGAAAAACCTTAAATCAAAGTAGCTGAATAAATTGAATTGCGCCCTAAGGCTGGGCACATGAAATGGTCTTAAAGTTTAGCATTTATTGTGATAATTTACATATGATACCAAAAAGAAAAGAAAAATAAAATTTTATATGGAAAAACATTTGCTATGAGGTTGCTGGGCTCTTGATAAAGATGGGAGTGTAATTGTAAACTAAGTCAAAGGAAATGCAGAAAGAGCTGGGTCATTTACAGCCAGCTTATATGCTATTTATCAGAACCTAGAAAGGCATTTTCCTTGTTGTGGGTAAACAAAATGATTGAGTAGAAGGACAAAAATTTGAGTGTCTTTAGTTATCACTCATTATCTTTGTAAGGCAGATCACCTAACTACTCAAAGATTACTGCCATTGCACTGCAAAAACAGCTTGCTTTAAAAATCCAGGTAAAGGCTCCCATTCATATTGTCTTGTACTGCATATAGAATCCTTCTGTATAATAATTAATTAATCATGTCTCATCACACAAATGCAAGTCAAGTGATAATTATTCTGGATTGTCATGTCAGATATCAGAACAAAACGTAGTGAAGTTAAACCACTTGAGTCTTCAACTGCTAAGGACACCAGAAAAGACTTTTAGAAGATCCCTAAGTTTTTCTTTGTGTTAATTAAAATAAATATTTTCACAGATGTTGGTTGAAAACACAAATAACATTATTTTAGAACAATTATTTCTACTATATTGCTATTTTTGATATCAGTATGTCTGATTTCCTGAGTTCTCTGCTTGAAGAAGTGGTGTGAGCAGCACAGTCTGTCAAAAAAAGGAACGTGGAATTTTTTAAATGGTATCTTCAAAGCTATATGGTGTCAGCAACATTAATAATCCTGGAAGAGCAACCTGAAAGACTGCAGCTAGAATTTAAGATCCTAAGAGTTTCAAATATGTTTGCAATTGAAGAGACAGCCTCCCTCGCCATATTTTTTCTCATTGTAAATATGTTTCTCTTCCAGAAAACCACTCCTAAAAAGAACGTCCTTACTTCTTTGTCCCACAGTCTTTGAATGTCCATCTATTTTAACATGTCACTATACTCTATAAATCAGTATTTAATCTATCATTCAATATTATCTGAACAATATACTGTATTCTGACAGTCTGCTACTCCTGAGCCAAAGATAGTTTTGCCCAAATCAGTTTAAAAATAGGTGATAATAAAAAAATAAAATTTAGAATAATAAGCAGTATGTTATTCTATGAATTTACATTTTTTATTAGAAAAGGGAAAGATACACTATTTGAGAGTTGATGGCTTAAGAGTGACTGAAAGAAAATAAAATATACAAATTTTGTCATTACTTTTCCTCTTTTTACCGTGTCCTTTGCGTTATCTTTGTTTTGTTTGTTCTTTGTTTCATTTATTCATTATTCTGGTCTTTCGGTGCTCTTTGTGAACTCAGTGCATGATCAGAACATCATAAGAATAGCACCCATTTAATTTATCTCCTTAGGCTTATCTCCACAGAGAAAAGTCAAAGGCAAGATTCCAATTTCTAAGAAATTTTATTATTTAAATGCTTTTCTACTACCTCTTATTTCTGCTTCATTAAATAATCTGAGTGAATTTTAGCCCGGTTCATTTTGCTGCCACCAATACAGATTTCATTTTTCATGTTCATCTTTGAATAGCTTTGATTTTTATACTGTTTATCAGAATCCAGAGACAGTCAACAAGTTTGTTGAAGGGAAAAAGAACTGGCTTCAGGGCAAGGAAACAAATCAAGTGTTCTTACTTAACCCTCTTTGCCTGTGTGTGAAAGATCTATAACAGAAGACACTGCTATTAACAAAAACCAAACAAACATATATTTTCCTATTAAAAAAATACCATTGTTCTTTAAAAAAAACCCAAAACACAACAGCCAAATGCTCAGAGAATGTTGATAAATTCTTATTTTGAGGTTACATTTATGACCTACTTTTGCAGGTCATAAAAATTGATGTATTCTCTACTTCACTCATAATTATTACATAAAAATAGTAATAATTATAAAATGTAGCTATGAATTTACATTATTTTTTAGATTTCTCAGCTGTGCTTCAGTACACTCATTTGAAGTAGGTGTCTTACAAGTATGAGAGAAGGAAATAATTTGATGCCTGATATATGTTCTTGCTTTCAATGGTATATTGTTTATTAAAAAGGAATGAATGGTCTTAGATATTCCAGATAGCTTAACACCTGAGATTCAATTAAAGTCCATGAAACTATGCATTCTGAGGACAGAAAAACTCCTTCCCCTCACCTGTGTGTAAATATGGGGAGCCAAGAACAAAAGCAGTGGGAGGAAGGGGAGGTTAGAGTAAAAGTTTACTTAATTTCAGAAGCGTGAAGAAATAGTGAATAAATCAGGCTGTTAAAATTAATTTTGTTGGAGGTTGACAGGTCCTCAGCACAGGTAATTAATCCGTGAGTTTTAATAAACTAGAATTAGAAGCAAATGAGAAATATCTCCTCCTAAAGCAATGGGGAAGATGTGTACCACTATCTCTTGGTGCAGGCACGCTGAATCACTGCAGCTTTCTGTGAGTGATGGGCCATGAGGTTTTAGGGATGCTCCTGCTGGTGCAGGAAGGTGAGGGGAGGTGGTGGTCCCTGGCCAAGGAAGAAGAGGAGAGGAAGGAGTGATTGGCAGTAGTCCATAACCTGGTGAGAAAGAAAAAATGCTAAAATAGACTTTCTAAAATCATATTCAATGGCTCATTTTAAAACAACCTTTGCTGAAAATGAATTTTTGTTTGTATTTGGAAATTGACTTCCCAGACAGAACAGCGTTGTTTCCTTATTTATTTATCAAAGGGGAAGAATAAGAAAGTACATAAAAGCCAGATCTCCAGTGGGGTATTGGATGACTATGCTGAGCCCATGGCTATGCCTGGGAGGGAGCAGTTCTGTTTGCCAGGACTGCTTCTCTTGCAGGGAGGGAAGCTGAGTTCCCTGCAAGCGCTGCCTGCACATGAACCTGTCATCACAATCCCACAGCGGTTGTTTGGTGATGTTTTGAGGCTGATTTGCATCTTTCTGATGGCATGTGATGCAAATACACTGTTATATCAGTGGTACAGACTTCCCATTGTTGTTCATTAAAGACCCCTGTCTGCTGCTCAGAAGAGTTAGATATAATCAGCAGTCATATATTCCAGCTAGAGCACAGAACGCTTCTCATGAAACTTGCTTTTGTCTTCTCATTTTCTGCTCAACATTATCATTAACATTTTCATCACAGTTCTTTCTTCCACAGTAGCCATGTCCACATTTGTCTCAGATTATCATCATCTCCTCTTTTTTTTTTTTCAATATAGAGGATAAATTATGAATTAAATCCTACAGTGGGCACTCAAGTCAACCATAAGAGTTAGCAGTGTTTTCACCAAAAAGATCAGGATTGTTTGTATTTGCATTATTTATAAGAGAAATAGTATATTCACTTTTTTTTTTCCAAGGTGTGTTTTTTACCTATGCAGTTCCTCCATAAAAGATTCTGTACTGTTCCTCAAAAGTAATTTTGTTGTCAAATTCTTGCTCTGACAGAACTCTCTAGCTTTTGCAAGAACATTGACAGGAAAGCAAATTAAAATTGCATAGTAGGAATTCATAACATATGAACCAGCTAGTTAAAGAAAGGACATTTCTGATCTTTCTATTATATTTATTGTGTGTTTAACTGCAGACCTTTCATTTTGAATAAGTGGGGTTTGAGAGGTTTTTTCATATACAGGAAATACTGCTATTAGTCAGACTTTAACTGGATAGATTTTATGAGTCCATATACCTTTGGGACATCTAAACATCAGAATTAATGGCAAAGCCTAGGATGGAATACCTAGTGCCTTTTCAGGGTCTGTTGTTTTGGGGTTTTTTTTCCAGTTTACATTACCAGTTGATTTTTGGTGTTTTTTTGTTGGTTGTTTTTTTTTTATTTATTTACAACAGTTCTCTCTGTATATAATTATACAGAGCCCCTTTCCTCTAGACTTAAATAGACAATTTGACTCAAGGTTTGAAAACAAGGTGTTTGTCACATCTGAAAATTGAAAGCAGGAAAGTGTTACATTTTGACTCTTCAAGTGCATAAATTTTTGAAAGTTCAGGGGTTGATGTCAGCTAGTGCTAATGTCAACTGGTATCAGCTATTTATTTAAGATAACTATTGGAGTTAACCAGCAGATAAGAATCTGGCAAAAGTAGCACCACAGAAAATTCAACCCAAAACATATTGGGCAGTAATTAAGAATGTTAAAAGAACTGAAAAGCATGGGTGATGTAATACATGGGTGTCATATATGTCATATCCTTCCTATCAGCCTTGAATCAGCAATATATGCAAGTACCTATATATAAGTAGAAATGTGCATATTCTCTCCTTAAATAATTTGCTCAACTGGGATTTTAGTAAAAACTCTTGACTAGCCTTAATGCAAGGCTAAGCATAAGGTGGCTATTAGATGTGTGTGATGCATAAAGAAATAATCACAAACTCGTATCTATATCTTTCATTTTTTCATGAATTTGCCTTATTGATTTTGGGGGTGTGAACTGTTTTTTCTTTTAATCTTAACATAATTTTGACACTTTAAATTGTGCTAATGATAAATTCTGCTAATGATATTCTCAACATTACTGGTGTGGTCTTGGTTCTGGGGTACTATGCAGACTACATTTTATAGCCTGCTACTGGCATTTTAAGCAACACAGTGGAGCACAGATCATCATTTATGCCAAGAAGCTCATTTACGTAAGCTACAATGTCAAGTTTAATTAAGGGCTACAGTGACAAAAGAAAGCCAATTGCATGTGCTCAAAATACTTTTTCAGATGACAGATGACTGATACCCGTAAAAACAATATCCAGGGCAATTGTTAAGGTTATGATACTTAAACCTGCCTAAAAATATCTAAAGCACTATATTCCAAGAGGTTAAGGTTCTATAAAATTTAGACTTAAAAAATCAACTTTAAATTTTATAATCAGGGTATTTCTTCATGGAGAGAAATAAAATGTAACGGGTAATTAGGAGCATTTATATACCCACATTTTCTCTGTTCAGCTCTATGTGATTTTATAATGAGTAATTTTGTAACTGGCTTACCAGAATGGCTTTGTGATGGTCCCTGGTCAAAATAAATGTGTAGAGAAAAATCTGCTGGCATGATTTATTTTTTGGTTTTGTCCCTGCTCAGAACACTCAGTGTTTAGGAAAACAAATCAAAACCTCTTCTGCCTAATCCCCATCAACATTTCTCTCTCTTTCTGTTGTTCTTTGTGGCCACCACATCATGAAGGGAGAAAAGGGAGAGTTGATGCTAAGGATAAAGGTCAAGATGATAGAATATGACAACTCTTTGAATTGAAAACAGAAATGAGTGTCTCTAAGTATTCAGCATGAGCTTCTCTTTGCTCCCTGCAGGGCATCTGCACCACAACCACCGCATTTTTACACTTCTTCTTCTTAGCTTCATTCTGTTGGGTTTTGACAGAAGCGTGGCAGTCATATATGGCTGTTACTGGAAAAATTAGGACACGACTTATAAGAAAGCGTTTCCTGTGCCTTGGATGGGGTAAGTCAGTAAAATTAATTTCCCCAGAATCACTGGAATGAACCATTTAATGCAGTGGCAATGTCAAGAATATAATCATTTTCTTCAGTAAAACTGAAAGATAGTAGACAGCATGTTACTAAAAAGAAAACTAGGTTAAAAGCCTTTCCACTGTATCTCAAGCTCAAGGTATGGTGGTGTATATTGTAGCATTCTTTTCTAAATATGTTTTAACAAAATTTTAGAAGATTTTCAACAAGGTAGTGTAATATCAAGAAATCAAAATAAAACAAGAAAGAAACATTCTCTGAATATTCATGAAACCTCTTTCTAGTTAAGACCTGTCAAATGTACCACTAATTTAGCTACATCAAAGCAGTACACCGTGGGCAGAAAACCGTGTCCTCCTCCCTGCCAGTGCTTCAGAAAAACAAATCCTAAAACAGCAATGTGCTTCATTAAATAATTCATTTCATGTAAAATTACCCATTTTGCGTTAGCTTGCCCTGTCATTTTTTGTCCAGGCAGAACAGCAATATTTTACTCAGCATCTGCTGATTATTATTGTTTTGGTTTTTTTCAGGACTGCCAGCATTAGTGGTTGCAATATCAATAGGCTTTACCAAGACAAAAGGATATGGAACAGCTCACTAGTAAGTCAATCTGAAATGATAAATTATGGGTTTTTTTACCAAGATTGTAATACCTGTCGGGAACTACATAGCATACTCTAAAGGCTCTTCAGGTATCCATTCACACCTGGAATTGCCCTGAGAGTCACTGAGTGATCCACAAAAGAATAAAGAGAAAATAGCATGCCAGTCTTCAACTGAGCTCAGCAAAGCACCAGGAATAGTAGATTTCATTTGAGATTTTGAAATAGTAGGCTTTTAAGAAACACTGGGCTTTAGGTCCATGTAGACACCTAACATTTATATGGATTTACAAAAGAAGATGTTAAATGTTCTGGCTAGCCTCTGCCAACCTTTAAACATGTCCAAAACTCTACTGGCAAGAGTCTCTTTGGCACCCACGTTTCTGCGCACCAAGCAGGTACCTCAACTTTAATGCCCCTGAGCAGCTTGGGGCCAAAGCCCTTCAGACATCTCAAAACATTTCTCCCATCCATCCCCTCTCTCCTGGACACCCTGATCCATCCCATTTCCTGGACTGTGCTGTATTCAAGAGACAGAAAGGAGGAAATTCGTGTGCTTCATTTATATTCAGCCAATACAGTTCCTGTTTAGCCACCTGGTGGTTCCGGTGTATATTTAGCACCTTGGAAAATTAACTCCTCAGGGAGGCTGCCCTTCGATCCTCTGATGAAGAAGGAGCTGAGTCTTCCTCCTGGCAGTGGAGCAGTCCAGCCACCATTATGTATGCAAGAGTGTGCTTCCCTTGGTCAGCCTGTTTGGAGCTCTCCTCACGTTGCCTCAAGAAATTGAGTATGCATCTGGACAAAAAAAGGAAATATGACTCTGAAGACTGGTAATGAGGGCATTCATCAGTGATGTGGATGAGTTAGGTCAAGTCCTCACTTCAATGAATATTTAATTATGCTCCTTAGCATCGTCACTGACTGAGATCAGGATTCTCCCTCCCTTCCCTGTATGTCTCACCATCTTGGCACTGCAGCTCTGGGTGGGTAAGAACACAAAACCAAACCTCCTCCTGAGTTCTGGCTCCAACCACTAAGCTTGTAGTTATAAACGGTGACAATGTGCATCTTGAGTTTTTTAATGAGGAATGTCTTATGTAACTGAAATGCTTAATTGCACTTAGAGCTGGCAAGTGCAACAGTGGTCTTAGCCCCCCTTGAGTGTTATATTGAGAACCTACTGCTCTGAATTCTTTTTTAACTATGTACCCATCTTGCTGGCTTTTTTTATTATTTAGTCCTTGAACCGCAACTGGAAAACCATTTAGGCTGTGAGAATTACAAATCACTAAACAAGGACGCCCAGGCCCCCATTGGGGATGCTGCTCTGTCCCTTGCAGGATTAATCCCATTACATTTGCTCTACTGAAATCATTCTTGTGTGAGTACTTGCTTTAGTTAACATTAGTTCCTGCTTCCTTCCTGGACTGAATGCATTTTTAAAAGAGGATATTCTGAAATATTCAGACAAAGCAACAAATCATTCATTAAGAGTAACCTGGAAAGTGAAAAAGAGCAGGTCTCTGTACATGTAACAGCTCTTCTCCCAGGATCCAAATCCAGCTGACATGGTATTATGGGAAAAAAAAAAAACAAATGAAGGTGTGCAAGGGACAAATAGGACCATAATTCAACTTTCTGATCTTATATTTTCTTGGCATTTGACATCAGAATTACATAAGGAAAACAGTGAAGACAAGAAATGGAGATTCCTCCTCCATCACCAGCTGATGTGCTGTCCCACTCACAAAGGCAGCAAAGAGTTGTGTCTCATGACAGCTGTTGGGCAGTGTAAAAGCAGAGCTCCTGTCCTGCTCCTCCTACCATAACTAAAGCACTTGTGTAAGTTTTTAAATTGCTTACACTGTATTTTGCCTGTTTGCCTAATTGGCTGCAGTTGATTACACACATGCTGCTCTCAGAAACACTCCCTGTTGCAAACTATTCATGCTCTTGAAGATGTTCATTTTGAAAATGAAGCTTTTAAATGGAGAACATTAAACATGAAAGCTAAGGAATTTATTCCAGTTCCATAGTCCTACACATGAACAGATTGATGGAAAAGGAGAAGGTCCAAGAATCTTTGCAGCACTTCTCAGTTCTGTGTGGTATATGTATGATGGCTGTGCTTGAATTGTTCACACTGGAGCTGTTTCTATGATCATCTGATCTCTCTGATTTCTGTCTTTTTTTCTGAGTCCTAATTATTAGACAGTTATATTTCTGTATTTTTAAAACTACATAAAAATATTTCACCAGACATTGGTTGTGACAGAGATGCAGGGATAGAGGCTGAAGGGATTTCCTAAAAATAATAAAAAACCCCACAGAGACAAGTTTTTAGATATTTCAGGTTATCTGGAAAAGATTAGTGCATCCGAAAGCTTAATAGCTTTTTTCAGCCATTTCTCTAATAAATATTGTTGCTATCTCTTTTCAGATAATCAGAGCTATGAAAGCATCACTACTAAAACTTCCAGTTAATAAACCTGTGTGAACTGCTCATGTTAACATACAGTGCAGATAAATTCCAGGGATTTACTGCATCAGCAAAAATTAAAGTTCTGTCATAGTCATACTCTTGCCATGCTCTCTTAAGAGAAAGAACCAATCTCCTGAAGAGTATCAAACATCTCACAAAATGTACAGGACACAGGAGCAAGTGTACAGATGCTTCATCACTCAGCAGAATTTTATGACCATGTAACATGGTCCCATAAAGCCACCAGTGGCTGCTCTTACACTAATCAATTTATATGGCTTTCTGCTGTGTACACATCAAGGAGAAAGAAGGCAGAACAGGAAAACAAAATAAAAACAACTATAAAACACGGGAAAAAACGGTCAGAGCAAAGAAAGAGAAGGAAAAAAGTAGCAAAAAATGGACAAGAATAGCCTCACAGTGTAGGAAGGCACCTGAAAATCTCTCTGCAGTCAGTCTTCAACAGAAGAAGATGGAGGAAAATTTAATTTCAGTCATCAGCTAGGAAATGTTGAATATATTGCAATAATGATGTCACACACTGGTGAAAATCCAGGCTGTTGAAAGTTCAGATTGTGTAAAAATGAGGTTGAATGAAAAAAGGACAACCTCTACATTTTTTTCCAGCTCTGCCTCTAAGTGGAAATCACTGTTTTGAACAGCCATTTCATGGAAAAGGGGGGGAAATTTTTTTCTTTTGTCTCAAAGTGTTTTGTGGTAGAAAGTGGTTTTTATGTTTTATTTAGGAAAAAACTGTTCTTGACCCTTTTTTCAGCACAGGTAACTGAAGTTATGTTCAAACTACAATACATCAACTATTTTTATGAACTGCTGTTTCTGTCTCCCATAAACATAAAAATTTTAATTACAAGTCCTAATTACTCAAAGTGGTCATCTTCACTAACTTTAAATTTCATACTGGTAAGGAAGTGCACTATGAATGCATTTCCTCCTCTCATAAGTCTGTGTTCCCAGACTGACAATAATAACCTAACTTTTGAAAAAATCGTAGGAAAAACTGCAGAAAATTTTGAAAGCATTTTTTCTTTGACATTGCAAAAATAAATTGAACATTAGTGTTGTAGGTGGTTTTTGAGGTAGGATGTAAAATAGCTTGGTGTGTACCACCTTTTTAACTGTGAAGCAGATAGGAACTATTTGCATCCATTTGTCATTCCAGAATTTAGCACACTCTTGCTGTTGCATTCATGTGACAGTTTTCACATGGCTTCATTGCAATGGAAAACGCTTTTGTTCCTTGCAGTGAGACTATCAGCCCTAACAGACCATTAATATTATGATGTGCTTGCATTTATTTTACTTGGTTTTGAAAGTACAAAAGCATTACTGGAAAATAAAGAAGATATGTGTGATTCTGATTTGAATGTTTCTGGATATGAAATCCAAGTAAATTATTTGAATGTATATGCTGGAGTTTCCTTATATGTAGGTGTGATCATGCATTCAAATAAGCATGCTGTTCTTTGAATGTGTAATCACTGGGAAAATAGCACAGCTGCATTTACTTCAGTGTGTGAAGCTCCTGTTCTTTTGCAGATATGAAAAGCTTTACATCACAGTATATCAAATATTTAGAGTTTGATTCTGTAAGTGCTCTGTGTTTGGAAATCTGATGGTTTTCAGTGAAAGCCCTGATGCAGAATGACAAACTCTCTGAGATTAGGAGGTCTCCAGAAAATACAGTTTTCAGATGCTTTAAAATATGCGTTTAAATTGTTTGCAAAATATTAGAGGAAATACAGAATAGATCATATATCATATATGATTTTTCTCTAATGGAAATATTATCTTTAAGGTGTAGTTCTAATACCAATTATTAAATGACAGGATAGATAGAAACCTGGGGTTTTTTTGAAGTTCTATATTACAGGTGCTTGACCATTTCATCACTTTTAAGTATGGAACTATCAGATGTGGTAACCTAGAAATGTTTCTAGCTATGTACTTGGCAAGGCCTGTTCGGTTAACTCATCGTCATTAGAGGAGATTCAATAAATATTTGCAAGCTTACTTTTTGTTATGCTCTTTATACGTTTTGGCCATTTCAGTTTATGTATAACTCACCTTAAAGATTTTGAAATGTTAACCACTGGTAATGGAAATATCTACTTCATATCAACAAAGCAATTCTATTTTGTGTGTGCATATGAATCTCATACCTCAGAAAAATATGCTGTAGTAATTATTAATGCTCTCTTGACAACATGTTATACTTATTTTTAATTTGTGTTAGTTCTTCTCTAATGTTCTTTCCAGCTGCTGGCTGTCTCTGGAAGGAGGGCTACTTTATGCTTTCGTTGGACCTGCAGCTGCTGTTGTCTTGGTAAACATTAATATAATTCCCACTGTTTTTGCATGAAATGATAGAAAGTGCTACATCCTTTATAAAAGCTTAGATATACAGCAACATTGCATTTTGCTGTAATTGCTGAGATCATTGTTGTTTAACATACCTTCAGTATTTTGAATGCATGATTCATTTGATTATACCACTTCTTTATACCAATTATCTCTCCATGTTTACACAGTAAGCTGTGAAAGAATAAAGTACTGATTAGTGGCACAGAAAACTTGTTACAGGCATCACTGAGTTATTATCAGCAGCATCTACGCAATTGTCACTGCCTTGTGAAACTCAGTGACAGTCTTGATAGAGTGCTGCTTGGCAGTGGATTGCTGTGCCAGCAAAAGCAACAGAAGGAGTGGAACCTGCCAGCAAGTTCTCCATGGCTACTGTTTTTGAAGGCAAAGAAAAAAATTGTCATAGCTGGGAAATGTTACCCATTTGTATATTGATCTTCCACATCTCTGGACATGCATTTAGGTGTAGGATTCATTTCTTGCCTAATTGTAGCTATCTGCAATGTAGATTTCTGCATCAAAGTCAGTTATCCCAGCCATATTTCATTGTCAGTGAAGAAAAATACATACTTTAAGAGATCAAACCATTAGAAGTATTTCAGCTGTCTACTTCAGGGTAAGATGAATTACATCCTACCTGTGCCATCGGCTATCAGACATCTGCTGTGCAGTCTGTATGGATTTTTTACAACAATTTATTTAGCATTTTTCCCTTGCAGATTTTGAATCTAATTCCTCTTCCCACTCCAGAAATTTTATACCATGATAACTCTTTCAGCACTGGTTATTTCTGGTTTTCTCTTGTAAAAGAGAATCAGTCTTATTAGTCATCAAAAATATAGCTATTCTTCTATGTGAATTTTCCTGAAATGGATGTTTACTACTCCCAGAGAGTTTGTCTCGTCATTGCCTGGAGTCACGCCAGGATCCTTTTGTACAACTCACAGTCCCTGTCAAGGTAGAGGAGCCAAGGATGTTTACAAAAAGCCTGTTGTAATTTTCACATGGAAGTAACTGTATGTTCTCTATTTAATTGGCAAGTCTTTGTTTGGAGATGTTGGGAGTTCACAGTTGCAGTTCGCCCTGCCATTAGCTGGTAGCTGTGGAAAGGAGCTGTTCCATGCAGCCACTTAAGCCTAAGTGTATGAAGCCAAAGAATTATATAACACCAGCTGAAAAATGTTAATGCTGAAAATAAAGTTGAAAAAGAGTTGGCAGAGCAGGCTAGCAACGATTAGGTATTTTGGCACAGGTTTTGAAAAAGCAGTTTGAAAAGAAAAAAGAATTTTCCTTCTTTAATAAATAAAAAAAAGGAACATTCATTTAATACATTCAAAAATTGGTATTACCTCTTTGCAGGGCCATGCAGAGACAGGTTAATAGAGTTCAGTTCGAAAATACAAATGGATAATAACAGTCATTAAGCTGTCCATTAAATGGCATTAATATGTCCATTAAGGACCAAAGTCCGACACTAAAACACTTGAATTTTTTTTCGGCTCATTCTTCAACCTGTGTATGTGATCATTGATCATAACACCATTTACTTTAGTGGGGCTAAACAGACATCCTAGGAATTCTTCTGGTCCACAAAAAGAGTAAATTGCATCCAAACAAGGCTCAAAACTGACATTTTGGTGAATGACATACACAGTGTTTTAGGTGCAGGAAGATATGGAAAACCACAGGCTGGTTCTGCATAAGTGGGAGCACCCACATGGGCCATAAATGTTTAAAAAGGACTAGCTCTTCCCTGGGCAGAGAACTCAAATAGCAGTGGTTTTCCTGGAATAGGATATATATTGTTGCTGACAAAACTGACAAAATATTAAAGTTTTATTGCTTAAGCTTCTGGCCATCAGACACGTACACATATATAGCTTGATACCAGGCATAATTCAAGGTCCCAAAACAAGCCTGTTGCAGGGTGTGTGCGTATGTCACCTTTTTGAGAATACTGTCTTTTGATGTGCTCAGGGATGTTACTACACAGTTTTTGCAAGAATGCTCAGAAATGTAAGAGGAGGCATTTTGCAGGCCTGTAATACAATACAGCCAGGATATAATATTTTCTTTTAGGGACTGAAAGATCAACTGTTCGTTTTCTGTTTGACAGGTCAACATGGTGATTGGCATTTTGGTATTTAATAAGCTTGTTTCCAGAGATGGAATCCTAGATAAAAAACTCAAACACAGAGCGGGGTAAGCAACAACTGGGTAATTTTAAAGCATATTAAAATTTTATCATCAGTTTTCAAGTACAGATATTCACCAAAAGTGCTTTTGATTGTGCTGTGAACTTTTATATCAGTGTAACAGTGTTTCTAACAGATTCCATTAATCTCAAAAGCTGCTGTTGCATTTTCCTAAGGGAATGCAACTAAACAAACTAAATACAATAAAACACAAGTACAACAGTATTAAGTAAATAAGAATGAGGATTTAACAAATTGAGCAGAGGTTTCACGAGAGGGTTACATGTGTAAAGCTGTTGCAGTTAGGATAACAGTTTTGTGAACTGTGTGTACTGAAGGAAATTATTATTTTTGTCTAGCTGTCAAATTTAATTACTATGGCAATGAATGTTATTTGTTTGTGTTAATTGTTATAAAATGTAATTTACAGCAATGTATCACTTACATAGGTCAATGTTATTCTGCCATTTCGACTACATGGAGAATTTGCCTTTGTTCTTGCATCCACATAACGTCTACATAGGTGTATTTTCTAAATTAGTGTAAAAGAACATAAAAGTAAAAAAATCCCCCACGGTTTAAGAGCTAAAAAAGAAAAAAAGGCACATGTGTCTTACTGATTATTTACTTGTATTTACATTAAAAATTCTGTTTATTATCAAGAAAAGAAAAGATTATGACAGTGGTGGTATCAGAAACTGTTCTACAGTGGGTGACAATGAAGTACTGCAATAGCAAACCTAGATTCGTTGCATATTGAAGATAAATATTTCACAACTGCATCATCACCTTCCTAATCCTTATGAAAGTGTATTTAAACTTTGAATAATGATTTTTTACAGTTGTATTTTAAAGTACTGTATTTTGGGCCAGGTTGTAGTTTAACTCCACCAATATCTGTGTTTCTAACAATGATAAATGATGGTATTTTCATTTTTCTGTGTATTACTGCTATGGGCAAACTTATTGCAGATTCACTTCTAATTATTTTAAAATTACATTATTACATGTAACTAACGGTAGCATTCCTAATAAGTTTGATGGGTACACTTATAATAAATACTTTAGCTGGTGTGATTTGCATTTCATATTAATGCAGTCAAGTCTTTCTGGTTTTCAGTTATTCCACCATCATTTTGACAAACATATACCAAACCCTGTGATTTTATTTCTTCTGTTTTCATCTGTTTTCATTAGAAAGTATTAATATCATAACCTTACTTTTGTCTACATTGCTCCATCAACATTTTGAACTCTGTAATAAAACTAGTGAAATCTAGAATATTATAAAACTACCCAAATTATCTCAAAAGTAGCAGTGACTTAGCAATCACCAATTCAAATTCACATATGCTCTACTTTCAGTGATATAAAGAGCTGGAACAGCCACAGCTTTAGCTTTGTAAATTTTGTAGGGATATTCAAAGTTAGATTTAACTGCTTTTCTTTTTTTTTTCCCAGTTACTCATTTGTAGGCTATAGAAATGTATTTGCTTATACTTTATTTTCTTGATGAAACAAATAACTTGCTTTCTAATCGTGCGACTTAGCAAATAAATATTTTATTTTAAAATAATATATCTTTAAAATAAATGGATTAAGAGTCAGAGATTGTTCTGTTAGAAATAACCCATCTATTTTGGAAAAAGATGTGCATACCCTAATGAGATACAATCTTAACTTGTGTGATATTATGAGATGGTGGCTTAGCAACATCATTCCTTGATCCTATTTGGCAGATGACATCTCTTGAGTCATTCTTTGGGGCATAGAAATTGGTTCTTCATTTGATCTCCTCTAGAAAGGTGATTGTCACTCATTCCTCAAGTATCTTTTGCCAGCCATGCTCAGGAAGGCAACTTCCTTCTTCCTGGCAAGCATTGAACATGTATTTGTCAAAAGTTCAGTCAAAAGTTCAGTCCTAGGATTGAAAATAAGTGAATGGGGCAAAATATGCTCAGTCCATATGCTTTTTATCACCTTAATGAGCATATGGAGAATCAACAAGTGAGCAAAAAATATGTTGATGGATCTCAATCACAACCTCAATCCTTTTTCTGGCAAGAGGAAGCATATGCAAGTGCTCAGGCTGGAAATTTACATTTGGTATATACACACGTTAAGTTCTATTGTTACTTGCAAGATCCAGAGGGCTTTTGTAGAGGTAAAGAGAATAATCCAGTCTAGTAATGCTGAAGCACTGCCAGGCAAAGACAGAAAGTAACTTTCACAAGCTTAGTTTATATTTACCCAAAGCATTTTTCTAGTTCATTCTTTAATCTATATTTTTAATAGGTGCCAACTGATGTGGATTCACTGAGTTATTTTTTCACTCCAAAATCATCTTATAAAAGATCTTGGTTCTCACTGTTTTCTTACAGAAGAAACTGCCTTTTTATGGGAAATACACTTTTTACTTTTTAATGGAAAATCTTCATTTGGTTTATCAAAGTGGAAAACACTGGAGTTCAATGTTGTTTTAGACAGTTAAAATCTTGTTAGTGCTGGGTTTGGCAATAGCAAAGAGTTCTGTTGGTTGAAATATTTGAAAAAAAAACCAAAATGTTACTTATTTTCACCATGTTGACCACTTTCCAGCTGAGAATAAGTAAAACATCCTTCCTGTCAGCTATATCACATCTTATTCAGCTATGGTTACTCCCGGTTCTGATAGCAGAAAAAGAAGGAATAGGAAAAATATTTATTTGGTTAATTCAAGAAGCTGAATGCATGCTGTATGGAAAACTTAAATTCCAGGTTTTGTCCTTTAACTCTTCTGGCAGGTGCAGAGGTACAGTTGTCTATACAAAATGCTTTGAGCTTAATGCTTGTGTACTGTGTTTTATTAAAAGGCAAAACAGGTCATCCTTTTTTTAGTACCAACTGATACTTATTTCATCAGACTCCATATGTTTCAAGCCCTCTATTCAGACCTTCATATGACATGAATAAAACCATTCCAGATATTAGTGGGCCATGCAGGTCACTAGTAAAAATCTGACTGTACAGTATGCACATACTGATTTGAGGCTTGAATAAATTTTGCAGGTTTCTTTCCCTGTTAATGTTCTGTGATGATCCATACTTCACACTTCTCTTTTAAGTGACCTGTGCGCTTTCTCAAGCATGTTTAGATGCAACAGTCTTTCATCAGGTCTGAATAGAAGGATTTCACTTGTGTGTCTATTCTAGCACATGCTTGTGTTTATTTCAGTGTACTGAGCAGTTTTTGATCACATTGGGGGCCTTTTTTAGATTAAGTGGAAGAAACAGAGTTTGCATGAAATTAAGCCCCATAGCATTAACATGTAAAGCTAACAATAATGTAAAGTACAAAATACAGTTTTGCAACAATATAGAGCATTCCTCTTGAATAAGTCTACTTACTTTTTCTGCATGACGTCATATTTAAAAGCTAAATTTCAGTAGCAACGTATTTTGGTGACAATTCAATATTTTGTTCTTTTTGTGGGTGTTCTGTTTGTTTGCAGTCAGATGAGTGAGCCTCATAGCGGTTTGACGCTCAAATGTGCCAAGTGTGGAGTAGTTTCAACAACAGCTTTGTCAGCCACCACCGCCAGTAATGCCATGTTAGTCCTGATCATTTACATCTTCTTGTTACAAATCTTATACAGTGCATGTGAGACAATAGTTTGATGATGACAACTGTGTTTGCTAACACTGTATAAAGTGCTAAGCACATTTAAATACTTTTTAAAAAATTGCAAATGTGTTTATTAACTGAATACAGGATATTCTTTAGAATGTAAAGTGCAACTGTTACGTTCTTGTCTATGATTTTCATGTTAAATTGATAAAGTGACATCCTTAAGTATGTTTTATTTAATAGTGAGCTTTTAATATTTTTTTTTCAATATGTCGCTTTTCTCTTTTTTTCAATAGGGCATCCCTTTGGAGCTCCTGTGTGGTGCTGCCACTTCCAGCACTGACTTGGATGTCTGCAGTTCTGGCCATGACAGACAAAAGATCAATATTATTTCAGATACTTTTTGCAGTATTTGATTCATTACAAGGCTTTGTTATTGTCATGGTCCATTGTATTCTCCGAAGGGAGGTGAGAAATGGCTTCCCAGTTTTCCAAAGGGCTGCGCTCCTCTTAATCTCTCAGCTGCTCTTTAATGTTATATACAGCTTGCTTTGCAGAAGTATATTTCATGGAAAAGGAAAAATAATTTATGGTGAGATGTATAGGAACAAGTGAAAGACAAAAAGGGAAAGAGAGGGGGAAGATAATTTAATTCCAGGGGCAAAATGTCAGTATAAAACTTTACCAACTTAATTCAAGGTGTTGTTTAATCAATCCCAAGTACAGTTGATTTCTAGGTGTTAGTCTTTCCCAGTGAGTATAGGAAAAGATGAACATGAATGCCCTTCTGAAGACCAAAAGCTATAGATTTTTACGCTCTCTAAGAGAGATTCAAATGCAACATTTTTTCAGCTTATTCTGTCCCTGAAAGGGGACACAAGGAGATGATGTGTTCTGTTGGTGAAGATCTACCATTTCAGATCTACAAACTCAGGTACATACTAAAGTTATGGAGACAGCAAGGATGAAGACAGATGAGTGCTGTGAGAGCAGCGAGGACTAGCAGTGCCCTGGCCTGCCCTTCACAGCTCAGTGCCACCTGCCTTGGGATTCATCACCACTGAAATCTGATGGCAAAGCTCCTACACAAGTGCTCTTTAATCTGGCTCTGGTGACGGCTTCTCTAACCTGTCTAACCTGCTAACTAACCCCACATTTTATTGAGATGGGTTTGAGAGCAGTAGTGTAATGCTTTGTTGGCAGATCTGTGGTAATGGGGCCCTCCATCAAAAATGAGTAGGTGGAGCTGGACTGGAGAGTAGTTCCTGGTCCACGGGCATACCTGTGTGCTAGTCATTTAACAACTTCAGGATATTTACCACACCAGTAAACTAGATTATAATGTCCAGCATATTTCCCTGGGGTGGACAAGAGTTATTTGAAAACCTCAGGACTAAAAAAAAAAAAAACAAGAGAGATGTTTCAAGAGAGGTTTATTGTCAATGCTGAGTGAGGAGTCGCACACAGGGGTTTCCCTTTTCACCACTGATGCCCTTTAAACACTGAAATTCAGCATATCAATGGAAAATAATTATGAGTGAAATAATTTATTCAATTCTTTCAGCATTGTACCACTTTGTATGAGATTTATATCACTATCCTTCACAGTATGCATATGTGATTATCAAATAGTGAAGTTTTCAATTTTTAAAGAAAAAATTAGTATCTTGCAGAAATTAGCACCTTACATTGTGCTGATTCTTTCTCATTTTAATCACTCTGTTAGGGGCGATGAACTTCTGTATTTCTTGGTTTATCAATTTTCATATTGGAAGGGGCTTACCTCATTTAATAACTTTTCTTTTTTCTTCCTTTGACTTTTCCTTTTGTTCAGGATAAAAAAATGTGCAGAACAAGAGATAATACTTAAGAAAAAATCTTTTTTTATGTAGAACGGTCTTTCAATCCCCTTATTTTCTTCAGGAATTTCTTTCTCAATATGATTTACATCTGGGAAAGAGAGTAATCTCATCTGTAAATCTGAAGGCAAAAATTTCATATATTATTTTAGTAAAACGGTAAGACACTGCATCTATTTTCAGTAGTAAGGATAGTGGTTACATAGTGGTTTTCATCTCTGTGAAATTTTTGTATCCGATGGGATTTATTAATCAGCCTAGAAAGGGCATGCCACCTCCCAATTACTGTCCTAGGGAATAATTTTTATTTTAAAATATATGCCTTTTGCTCAAGGTTGCATGTGAAACATTCAAAACTAAAGCAGTTTAGTTACAATATTAGTGACAACATTATCTTTCAGAGAGTCATAGAACACTGTCAGTAAGAAGAGACCTATAAGGGTCATTGAGTCTAATTCCTTGCTCCTCACAAAACTACCTAAAACGAAACATTATGACCAAGAGGTGTCCAGACACTCCTTGAACTCTCATGGCTTGGAGCCATGACCAATGTTCCAGTGACTGACCACCCTCAGGGCAAAGAACCTTTTTGTAATGTCCTATCTGAATTCCCCTATTCATTTCTTCTCCTGATGTTCTAATTCCATTTCCTTCTGTCGTAGTTCCATTTTCTTTTGTAAGGATCCAGAGAAGCTGAAACATATACCTGGTTTTCAGTCATTGATTTTGTCAAAAAAATACCAAAATCTATGAGAAATTCTTAATATAACTTAGCATAGCACAGTATAAAAAATAATAATAATAATAAAGCAGTTAAGCTTGCATCAGTGCAGTAATGCAGAAGCTTATTTGGGAAAAAATGTATTTTAACTGTTGATAAAAGATGAAAATCAACAGACATCTTCCAACAATGCCCTAAGCCTTGAATTAAAGATGGATTTACTATTCTAATGACAACTCTTTGCTGCAAATGCTTCATTCCCAGGGAATGCTTCAAAAATGCTGAACATCTCATAGAAACATTCTTGTCTGATCATACTTGCAAGTAGGACTGTGGTGATTGAGGTGGAATTAGTCTTTTCTATATGTAAACTCAATTTTCAAATTCATGTGATACCTTGACTGGAACCACTTTTAGCTCACTGTTTCTAATGTAACCAATATGCAAAAATATTGGATTATAAATATGTTTCTAGAGGAATCTTTTATTTAGGTTTATGTGTAGCAAATCAGCTAGTTATGATTTATTTTGTTCACTGCTTGTGTAGCAAATCACACACATATATATCCACATAATAACTGCAAAGAATCATTACTGTCTTTAACAACTACAGAAGTTGCTCCAGCAAGTCAGTCTTAGCAGTTACATATTGCAGTTCTAACGTGGAAATTCTAGAAGAAAGACATTTTATAAAGCAGCTAAATAATCTATTTCCATGGTGTTTTTAAAAAGTTACCTCATGAGAAGACTTCCCAGTGAGGCCCAAAAAGCACCAAGGTTTGATAAGGTTCTGCCTTATCAAAATGGAGGAGGTGTGTGTTCTTCAGCCATGACAATTTAGACAGAAGTAAATGTACAGAGACAACTTATTCACTAGTCAGTAGATTATCTCCAGCCAAAATGATGATAGTGGTGTTGGTGGAAGACAAAGAAGCCTAGGTATATTACTGATTGAACTCTATTTGACAGAACACATTTAATCTTCTTTGGTCCTCCAGATTTAAATCGCAAACTGGTCAAAACACTTGAGGATTTAATGAAGGCAATCTTTTTCATATGGGAAAAGAACATTCATAGAAATTTCTTCAAGAAGCACAAAGAAGTTGATGTACTTTAATCAATTTTAATTTCAAACTTGTTGGTTCAGTTTGCAGCAGCGAAGTCATAGTTGTACACTACACAGAAAGAGATGTAAGTCCAGTAAGTTGTGTTTCAGTCTGACTCTGGAGTCTGGCTTTCCAGCTCCAGAGACCCCAGTTGAGTGCAGGCCAGGAGAGTGGCCATCATGCAGTGTGGGCAGTGCCATCTTTGCACTGCATATGGTGCCTCCCAGCTGAAAGAATAGTCTGGTGCTTTTGGTTGTCTACAAAAGCATTTAGCTCTGCCAGTGCCTGTCAAGGAAATCCTGCCAGAATATTTGTCACTCTTGATGACAGCTAGAAAGCTATCTCAGTTATAGCCTATAAGATTGATCTAATATTTATAGCATGCCAGCATAGGCAAAACAATAATTCTGACTGTCAGGGGAAAAAAAAATTAGGGAGGAATATATCTCCATAAAATTCAAACAAAGAGGACAGCCCTGCTTTACTATGCCTTTATTTTCATTACATCACAAAAAGAGACAGACATCTACAATTATAAATAAAAGGCCCTTTTTTTCTCTTAGTTATATTGCTATAAACAACAGAAATATTTGTTACTTTCTCTAACACACTGTATTGAAGACCTTTTGTGACAGGGGCTGTGCTAGGAAGCCAGGGATTTTCACCAACTAAGATGTATAACTGGAAGAGAACTAAGTGATGTGTCATCTTTTTCTGTCCACCATCAATTCAGTGTCTTTTGGAAATGCAATAAATCTTTTTATACTTCGTTTCCTAACTTCTAAAAAGAACATGATACTTTTTAAGCATAAGACCTTTCATAGACTATTTGGAAATTTTGGAAGAAAAATGCAAAATAGTTAGATATTATTGCTTTATTTTGCCTTCTTAGCCCAGACAGCCTAGTGTTGCTCTTTTTGTTTTCCTCTCCTTGCTGTTTAAGCACCTAATTGGGCATTGAAAGATGGTGATGGATGTGTCACAGAACAATACAAGGGTTCAGCGTTGAAGCTTATCTATCTCAGCAAAACAGTTTGCCTGATCTGCCTGAACACAAGATGCTTTAAAGCTGATTTGAATCACACTTAGTAACTTTTGTTAATGCTGGTGATGGGAGGAACCCACATGTAATTTTTTCTTTAGCTGTGCTCTGCGGAGTAGAGAGCATTTGGATTAAATTCATCGTTGACGTCTAGAGCCTACATTTCAGAATTGCAGGAGAAAAATAAAAAGTACATGAGTAGGGCAAGGGTAAGTTATAAAAGCTTGGAGCTGGTTACTGTTGCTAAGGAAACTACTTCCCTGGTATCCGCACGTTCATCACATCTGTCTCTCCTTCTCTGCCTGGCTCTAAGAAAATCTTGTAACTTGATGTTAAAAGGCAAGGGGAGAAACAAGATTATGTTTCAAAGTAAAATGTAAAGACAGCACAGTCTTTACATATTCAAACAATTTTGAACAAGCAGTTTAAAAGAGTAAGCTGGTATTTAGAAAGTTCAGCCGTTTTGATTCTGGCTTGGGTGAGGACATCTAGAAATTGCAACATATGTCAGTATCATGGATAATGCTACATTTTACATTCTGTAACATGTTCAGATCATATGCTGCTTGCACTTCAGAAGCATTGTAAGAAACATGCACATTTAAGAGGATCCTAAAATCAAGATTCACTGCTTTAATGTAGAAGGCACTGAAAGTATAATATGAGATTCTTGAGATGTCTAGAGCTAGTAGAACTGGGGAACCTCCATGAACAAAGAGTCCCAAAAATTAGGAGGTCCGCTGTACAGAGTGCAGTGAGATAAACTGTATGTTCTGAAGTAACAATGCTTTGGGGTCAAGCATCGTACGCCTTGAGATGAGATTCAGCACAGCTGGGGATGCTTTGAAGGAAGCATTTTTTATTATATTTTTTATCAAGTCACTGTGCCAGTGCTTATCCAAGAGTATAAAACTCTGAAGTGTGACCTAACTTCAGCATTGATAAAGTGAGAGAAGACTTGGATTAAATTTGCAGCAACTGGGAGATGCCAAATTAAATTAACATCAAATGCATGGAAAACCAAAGCAAGTCTAGTGACCTAAAATCACAATCTGAGTTTTGATACAGCACACTTTAAATTACAACGTGTGGTGAGTCTTTGTGTTTTGAAATCAATCTAAACCTTCCCACCTTGCTTCATTCTTCTTTCTGCCCTATTTTTGGCTCCATCTACCTGCAGCAGCCACTTACCAAGACTGCAGAGCACTCCTCATTCATTTAAGGGTTGAGCCCTTTAGAAAAATGCTTTCTAATTACAATTTTTTTTTGTTTCTTTTTTTTTTTGTTTTTGTGATAGCTTCTAAACAACTCACATTAGAATCTGATACATTTAAATGGGACAGCTTCTCATCAGCAACAATTGATGAATTATCGTCTTCTGCTGTTCACAAAATGTCCATGAGTAGAAGACAATTTTATCCCTTTTAATTATTCTGAATAAGACATCAAGTAATTTTTATAGATAATAAATGGAATGTAGTTTTTTATAGGCATTTCATACATAGTACTTTTATATTTGAACAAGAAACTATATCACCCAATCAAGTTCCTGTTTTCCAAGTCACATCTTGCGATCAGGAATATGATTATATATTTAATGTAGACACTTGCATTCTTGGCACTGAAATTCACATTGTAAAACATTATGTTCCAAAAGTTGCCTTGACATCGTTATTGTTGAGAGAAGGCAGTAAAATATGTTTTCATTCTGCTGTCAGCAAACAGGAACTGCATTTTCCTTTTGAATGTGCCTCTCTGTTGAAGCACATTTCTAACAGAAGTGCTGAATAATAGTATTTCTTTAGACATACACTGTGTCCAAAATGAATGTTAAAATAGCATTTCCTATAAAAAATGATTCCTCAAATATACTGTGGTTTTGGGACAAGTCCTCAAATGTATCGATCATATTAATAAACAGTAATTTGTGATAACTTCCTTTTGTATTTTCAAGAAATATGTCTATGTGCAAAAAGTCCACTTTCCTTTGTGTGCTCACATTGAAGATACTTGTCTCATCTGGAGAATTTTACTCCTAGAAGAGATGCATCAGATTCTCTGTACATGGAGTTAAAGATTATTATTGGAATCAGTAAAATCTTTCAAATAGACTTATTCTTTAAAGTACAATCAGGAGATTACAATAATTGTTAAGAACCAATTTCAATAACTGTCTGATTACAATAACTAAAGAACTGTCTTTCAAGAATCATACATTTATGAAGAAGATACACTTTGTCTTGCAATGGTTAGCAGTATATCTATCAATCTTGTTAGCAGACATCTACCAAAGTGAGTAAGACAAAGCCAAATACTATCACCAAGACAAATGTGACTTAAATACCATATAATCTCTGTCTAGTAGCTAATTCTGGCCATGTGTAAAACTAATTCTGTGGTCTCAATATGATAGACTGACAAATTTATAGCAGCCACAAAATATAACAAATGTATGAAATGACAGAAATAGGCATTTATGTTTATTGCCTCTGATTTATGAAGTGGGCTAAAGAAAAGTCTTGCACTGTATTCCGTATGATTTCATTTAATCTCTACTAGGAGTCTATGATGTTACACAGGAATCAGTATAAGATATTTTTTTCACAGGTTCAAGATGCATTCAGATGTCGGCTAAGAAATTGCCAGGATCCAATCAATGCAGATTCTTCAAGTTCTTTTCCTAATGGACATGCTCAAATCATGGTTAGCTTTTGTTTTCTTCTTTGACTATGAATTTAGTGTTCCTAACAAAAAGAAAAACTTACTGTATTGTATGTGGCAAGTTTGCACAGCTGAAATATTAACACCTAAACAAAAGACTGTTTAGGTTATCATCTGCTTGCTGAAATATCTTAGCTAGTTTTAAATTATTGGTGTGATTACTTAGTGGAGCATAGTGAATTAGTATCTTCCACCAGTGTTCTTCAGGACAAAAGAATCTTATGTAAGACAATTAAAAAAATAATTTCATAATATATTTTGACATTTTTTAGTGTTGGTGTAAAGAGTACTGACATAGTTCCCTTCATGAAATCTTGAAAAATGTTTTCAAACAAGACAAGGAGAAAGCGCTAGACATTCTAGGGGGAAGCTATTAAGTGTGTTAAATTAAGAGATAGTGAATTTTGCTAATATTATTAGCTAATGTATTAAGACAATGTATTGGTCTCTTCACTTTGAACAACAGTTTGTCATTGGCTATAATGGGGTCAGAATCAGGCCCTAAAGATATGCAAGGCTCAGCAAGAATACAAGGTACAGCCAGCAGATGCCCTTTCAAAATGATGACTCAAAAAAAGAATTTAATGTTTGGACTTAACAAGCAAGAAAGAGATCTGTTTTACTGAACTTTTAGCTTGGAATAAACTTCTTGTAAAAATAAAAAGTAAATAAATTCGCTAACAGAATAAGTCGTTTTGTTTAACTAGGAAAAGTGTGCTTTGATTTTCAACTGTTAAAATTCTTTCTTAGTTCTCACAATTAATTTTTGCATAATGAAATAAATTATAGTTGTTTTCAGGGAGTACAAAAATTTTATATGACTACATTCATAGAAAGAAATGACAGAATGTTTCATAATGTAAGCACTTCATAACAAATTAATGAAGTTTCAAGCAGGATGGACTATTTGAATTACACTTATTCACAGTAATTTGTGTTGCAGGCTATTTTTCATACTTCTTTTCATAACATTACCACAAAAATCTTCTTTAAAGAAGATCCTTTGGTGAGATGTAGAAGTTATTCTTCCATATACCTTAAAAACGATAGACTGTATAATTTTATTAAAATTATATACTCTACTTCCACCTATTTTATTTTATTTTTTCTGGTCAGGCAGCATACTTTGAAAACCACCCAGTTATACTTTAGGAAACTTTGTAAAGCTCTGCTGTTGTAAAACAATACACTTCACCTTCTTAGCAACAAGAAACCACTTTTAGCAGACTATGACCCTACTATAAGTAGGACATTTTGGAAATGCTAGTTGGCAAAAAGGTATTGTGGTTTATTGTTGAATTATTAATGGCTGTTCTGTTTCACTGTTTCTTGTTACAGACTGATTTTGAAAAGGATGTAGACATTGCTTGTCGGTCAGGTAAGAACATTGAGAGAGTATTTAGCCAACAGAAAGTAGTCTTGTACGAGTTCCTTGTGAAGTGAAAACCAGAAAAATATTGGGGTTTAGCTGTTTATAGGAAAAATTTATTAATTTAAACAAAAGAAAACATGAAAAATTATGTCACTTTATGAATACATTTATTTAATTGTGTTAATAAGGCCATTAAATAAAATTCAGCATTTGGAAAGTAGTCAAAGGTGTGACTGTCTATTAGAAAGCAAATAGTTGTGGAAAGAAGATAATTCTTAATGCATTAAGCTTTCCTTCCCTGGTACACAAGCAGATGTGAAAACATCATTTTACTTTAACAAAAAAAAAAATAAAAATAGTGTATCTTGACAGCTGTGTATATGAAGGATGCATCAATTTGCATTCATTTTAAAGAGGGTATGTTTTTTTGGACTCTAAGTGAAAGCAACAGTAGTTTAAGCAAATTAAATTTTATTCCACTTTAATGAGAAAAGTTGCAGAATTTTTAAAGATATTTCAGTAGTATGATCTTTCATCAGTTGACTATGTTTGTTTCCATATATTAAAGACAACACTTTTTGAACTATTTATTTGCCAACCTTATTTAAATAGTGCAGTGTAAAATAAATGACTATTTAAACTCTACCAAACTTTTTTAATCTACGAGTTATTTCCAAAGGACAATTTTTCCTAGAGAAACAGTCATGCCTAAACACCTTCAGTTTTCAGCAAAGGGAAAGAGAAAGAGAAAGTGTGTCCTCTCCACGGGGTGAGTCAGAGCAGAAGCCTGATTTAGCTGTTCTGCATCAGCCACCTGAAGGACACTCTCTCTTCACTGGCTATATGTGGAGCCAAGAAAGCTGATCTCATTAAGGTGAAGTTTGAGTCTCCAGTCACCAACCTTTAAAAAACTGCCAATTGAGTTTCTTGCTATACAGACTGTAGTTCTTCCCTACAGATCACTTTTAATATGCATATGTATTTTGGAGGAATCAGGTTAGTGCATTGTAACACAAATGCCTGTGTGTCACCATCCAATGCAGACAAAAATCAATCCAGCATTGATCCATGTAGTTCCCATTTCTCTGCACTACAGAGGGCCTTGTCTGAGGTGTCCTGAAGGAGATTGACTCTGAATGCAGTTATGAACAGGCTTCAATTGATAAGCATTTGAACTCACTGCCTGATAATGAAAAATTTAAGGATAGGTCACTGTTTGAAATGTCTGAACACGTGTCACTGGAAACAATGAAACAGACATTGAATTCAGGTATTTGTGCAGAGTTGTTTAGAAGCAAATTATTCTTTTCCTAATGGAAAAAAATGAGAGTTAGTTTAGTGTGAGGAAGGAGAGTCACATGTCTTATGAGCTGCTTGCTATAGAAAAAGGCAGTGGACTGACAGGCTACAGGGTACTGGGGGATCTGAGTCGTCAGAGCCCTTGGGCAACCAGAAGAGATGTAATTGTAATACTTAGATACTTCAACCTGTCTGTCTGTTTCAGCCCATGAACTGGGTTTTACTGTATAAAATAGCACTGGTGTGAATGAAAATATTGTCAGTCAGGACCAGAAAATCCCTGCCGCCAGCTGGAATAAGCCCAATAATTGGTTACCTTAATTGTTTTCTACCCTTTTTCTTTTATTACAGATGTTGGATTTTAGACTTATCTTTTTCTTCCTTTCTTTCTTTTTTTTTTTTTTTTCTTTTGTTTGTAAGATGAATAATTGTGATTGAATAGATGCTTTGCTTTTGAAGCCGTTTCTTCAATGCTTCTGGAAATTTTGAATTTTATGACAGGATCAGTAACTTTTACATGTAAACCTCACCCCAAAAAAAATTGCTGAACGTTGCTACAAGTTTGACCAGGAAGGTCTAGGCCTAGAACAAAAGTGGATTATGACTCTGCTATAAAACATGTTTATATTCTTTATAACCTTTCCAGATGCAGTAAAATATTCTTTCTGATACCAATGGAATTTCTTCCCAATGTGGTAATTCCTTTGTCACTTTTATTTAAAGCATAATTTAACAGAGAAGAGTTTTAAAAGTCAGTGAAAAGGAACATTTAGGAGTTTAGGAATGCACACTCATAGTTATAATCTTATGGTAGGTCATTACAATGGATTGACAAAATGATTCTCCCTTACAAGCTGTTTGACATTTTCCAGAAGGTTATGTGGAGTTAATAACGGCAGTAGAGGTGTCATAGTGTATTTTTTTGGAAAACCCTTTATAAGTTCCACATGGCAGGCTTGTGCTTTAGCTGTAAGTCACCTAAAATCTATGTAAGTCACTAGGAATAAATGAAGTGTTTTTAATTCATATGAATGACTGAAGCTAGTCAGAGATCAGTGTCAGTTACACACAGTAGTTTAAAAGAAGCAAAAAACCCAAAACCACAGAAAAGCTTTTCCTAAAACAGTATTTATAAAATGAAAGTTAGTAAGTAAAGAAGTAAAGAAAGTTAGTAAGGAAAGAAAATATTTTAGAAGATGCACTGGTAAAGGAAGCACTGCTAGATAAAACCACAAGAAAAAGGAGTGTTAGGTTGATATGGTTTCCTGCTGTAAGAATCCTGTTCTCTGACCCACAGTTCTGCATAAAGACATTGGACCATGCAGAGCAGCCACTATAACAGGAACACTTTCCAGAATTTCACTAAATGATGAAGAGGAGGAAAAGGGACCAAACCCTGAAGGAATGAGCTATTCAACCTTGCCTGGAAACATCATCTCCAAAGTCATCATCCAGCAACCAACAGGTCTCCACATGCCTATGAGTATGAGTGAACTGGCCAATCAGTGCTTGAAAAAAGACAACAGTGAGCTGCGGAGGACTGTGTATCTATGCACTGACGATAACCTGAGAGGTGCAGATATGGACATAGTCCATCCTCAAGAGCGGATGATAGAAAGCGACTATATCGTCATGCCCCGGGGCTCAGTAAATACCCAGCCATCACTGAAAGATGAAAGCAAAATGAATATAGGCATGGATACCTTGCCTCATGAAAGGCTGTTGCACTACAAAGTTAATCCCGAGTTCAATATGAATCCCTCTGTAATGGACCAATTTAATATCAATTTAGACCAGCATCTTCCCACCCAAGAACATATGCAGAGTTTGCCATTTGAGCCCCGCACAGCAGTGAAGAATTTCATTGCCTCAGAGCTGGATGACAATGCAGGATTATCAAGAAGCGAAACTGGATCCACAATATCAATGAGCTCTTTAGAGGTCAGTGGTGCATAAACAAATTGCATGCTCTGTTGTTCTAATTTTATGATAAGACAATAAATTATGTCTTGTGTCTAAGGGGTAAGCTAATGTTTTAATTCAGTATAAATTATTGTTTGGGATCATACACTGCTGTTCATATTTCTCTTATTATCAGAAGTGTTTATACCTAGAAAACAAGACTAAAGTTTCAGAGCCAGTCTGTATGAAACAATATAGTTCTGGAGATTTAACATTCCACACGACTGCCGAGGATTTCGTGACCTACCAGGTAAAGTCCACTGGAAAATTCTGTGTTGCTATGAGAAGAAAAACTATTCCTGCAAGATACAAGTGCTAATCATTGGCCCTACCTGCAAGCACATGCAGCTGAAAATATTTGCCATTTTATTGCTGACAATCATATCTATCTTAGATATGATAGGTCTGATTCTGCTGTCATTGGTGTAAATCTTGGACTCTTCTATCCAATAGTTCACCATTTACTGATTTAGTTTTGTTTGCATGTGCACGCAGGCATTGGTACAACTGATGTGTGCAATAGAAACAGGTGGGCTTCGTGTGGAGTATCATAGATTTCAGTCAGATTGCAAAAGTGAACTGAAAAGCCATTAAAAGACTTTCAGTTATTACTACAATCTGTCTGTGGAATTTAAGCATTTTCAAAGTGAAAACTATTGAAATAAATGGTTAAGACCTAAGCATCGAATACTGCCATACTTACCAAGCTTTTACCAAGCCAGGAGTGAGCTGGAGTTAATTTCATACTGGGACGTCATTAAGAACTGGGAATACATTTCACCAGCATGTCAAGTGTTGTGAAACATGGCATTTTGTAGGACAGAGAAAGACAAAATGAGAAAAACATGGTACTCATTCATTCTCTGAAAGAAGTTACACATGGAAAAAATTCTACTTTATGTGCAAACTTAAAGCCATTAGTGATTACTCTACCATGCTTAGAGCCGTCTGTGTAGGGAAACAGACTCAGCCTTATTTTTCAATTTTTAGATGTAACTGTAGCGGATACTTCAAAAATGGTGGATACTTATGGATATTTCTTTTAAAATGGAGCCAAAGTTTTACGTAGATGAAGTTTTATGAAGAGTGTGAGCAGAAGATCAGAACTTCAATTCTTTTCAAGAGATGTCTTTACAGGCTTTGAAAGCAAAATATTTTCCGTGTTGTTTATATTGTGTGTGTACTACTGTAAGTTTTTACAGTACTTGATTTAACTTAAAATTAATAGAAAATTAATAGAAAATGAAGTGTGGGGATCTGCAAGGAATCAAAAATTCTCCGTGTTTTGGTTGTTGTTAAAGTGAATATGTATAATCTTGAGGAAATTTTCAAAATTATTTCTAAGTGCTTGCCCTTTCAGTGCTCAGATGGACAGGCTCTTTCAAAGCAAGACTGCATTGTTAAAGAAATTACTGCCCTCAGTTCAGGTATATTAGTTAATAGATCTTAGGTGGTGAGCAGGAGTTCTCAAATTTAATGCAACCCCAGAAGCAGAATAGCTAAGGTCACCTTACAGCAGTATCCTCTACCACCTATCTACAATACTGTCTTTCAGATCATTTTTGTGAGATATAGAGGTTTAAATACATTTCAGTTAATAGACACTGGATATGTGAGGAAGATTCAGAATTCTTTGAGAAGATGGACATATATGCCACCAAACTTTCGCTCGAAATAAATTTCTGGTGGTGCCTCTTTTCCTCCATTGGTGACAAAGTTCATCTAGGACACCTTAAAAAAAAAAAAGGCAGATCTTAGTTAAGTTGTAAAAATCATGACAATAGTTACTTCACCGTACACAAAATTATAGTTCCTGGCACCACTTCGGAATAGAGGCCTGAAAATCAGTCAGTATAATGTACTGGTCCTTTAAAGTTATTTTTCTAACTGTATTTGAATCATGTTTCAGCTTTACGTCCAAGATGGGATGTAGACATGGAATCTCAGACACCATTCTGTTTATCATTTTTATGTATGAATCTAAGTATGTAGTAGAAAATGCAGTAAAATATTACAAGATAGTAAATATGTAGTCTCTTCTAACTTGGGAAACATACTAGGTTTAGCAGGCTGTATTTTGGTCCAGAAAGCCAGTTATGTTTGCAAACCTCGTCAAACCCAGCATAAACCCACGTATTAGGAAAAAACACAGATGTTAGGGCAGGAAATGGAAGAAATTGTTTTGGCTCTTGTGTCTGCCTTTGTGATTCCCAGCATTACTTGATGAGGATGTGCTGCACTGAATTGAAGATAGGAACATGAAAGAAAATTGTATGTAGAAGAAAATCAGTCTCAAGCATATCCTGATAAGCAGATCCAGCCAGATAAAGAATGTGATTGTGTTTTTACTATGCAGTGTGTAAGAAGCAAGGGTTGAGATAAAGCCCAAAATGTTATTGGCTGGAACCAACCAGCTGGATTAGCTTTTGTGGCTGCCTTAAACAAATAAAAAGTGGGAGGGCAAGGGATTTTTTTTTTTTTTTAGAAGATTACAAGACTTTTCAAAAGACAGGGCTTTGTCAGACATTATGGAGCAGCAAAACCTGCAGCAGGACATTCAAGATCACCCTGCTCACCTCTTTCCTGACAGAGCATGACTAGACCAGCTCTAGAGGAGATCCTCAGCAGCAGAAAGCTGCCCCCTCCTGTCAGCTTGTAGTTGGAAGACAGCTATAGTATCAGCACAAAAAACATATCCTGACTTCTAACTCTGAAGGGAGGATTCACCACCCCTACCATTAAATATCTAAATGTAGACATTCCTCTTCTGAAATGGAAAAAGAGCTCTTCACATTTGGCTCCCCTATAGAGTCAATTGAGACAAATAGCCATTTTTAGGCTATTTTTAGACATCTGCTCCAGGATGAAGTAAATTACATGCCTCATTGCATGTGTCTCTTTTCAGATTCTATAGAGGAAGCTAGAATGAGTAGTTCAAACACAAGCATCAAAAATGTTGATGTCCTAAATTTAGTCCGATGCATCCTACTCTGTGTCACAACCTTTCTTCTAAAACTTTTATATAATGTTTTTTTTCCTGAAGGAAATGCTTAGATGTGAACAATTAAATGCTTTACTATGTCTGAAAGATTTTTATTTTGCAAAAGATAGTTTGAGAGTGCCATAATATTTACATAGAAGTATTGCCCAGATAAATATAAATTTGAGGATGTGCAGATTCACAATGTGCAAATCGGTGTTTTTTATTTTATTTGTTATGCACTCAACAGTACTTATGTGATTATAGGCACAGGCAGGCATATTAGCACAACACAGAGTTTCTGAGGAGGACTAATCAAACATCTGGTTAATCTCCTGAACATTCCTTATATGCATGGATTAAAACTGGCTTTGCTACCTTGGCATCAAAGTGGCTTGTAGTATGCTCCTTCAGTTCAAAGTGGTTTGATTTTAATGAAGAGAGCACTCAATACAGTCTTTTGGAATGGTTTTTGTTTTGAAAATGTACACTGAGTGTTGTGCTCATTAAAATGAAATTACTTTGAAGTGAAGTATTGCATTCCCAGACTCTAAGATGCAGAGGAAAGTTAGGAGGTTTAAATGTAGAGGAAGAAGCTGATCTGGGAAACATGTCTCCAGGATAAGTAATTAATCTCTTTTTATTGGGGAAAAAAAAATAAGAATGAAGAAGTAGACACCTGTGAAGAGACTTGCAATGTTACCTTTGTGGAAGGAGAGTGAATGGTTCTTTGAAGGGAACTATGGTTAGTGTAGTGTGAGCAGAAACGGAAAAGAGCTGAAAGAAGACAAAGACTATAAAAAATTATAAAATTAAGAACATGCAAATACAGGCAATATAAACATTTATTAAGGGGGGAAGAATGTCATGTGCTTTGTAAGAACAGGAAGGAAAGGACTTTGCAAATAATTTGTCATGTAAAGAACTGGAATTCTCTTTCCAGTCTCATATCTTCTTTATTTTTCTGTCTAAGATTCTGCTGTGAGATCTTTGTGTGTAGTAAGTTGATTGGGTGACCAAAATAATCCTTCTATATTCATTTATGAGAGCTCTTAATACATTCAAAGACAGTCAACATTGTAGATCCTTGGCCAATTCACTTCCACTAAGGAAGAAAATACTGTTACAGCTGAGAAAATAAAGGAATACATTTAAGATAGTGAAGTGCAAAGAAAAAGTAAAGATAGGTAAAGATAAAGAGGAGAAAAAAAGACTTTAAAAAAAAGGTGGAAAATATGGCAGAAATGGAGAAAAAACAAAATGAAGGTATTAGGAAGAATGAGATAAAAACAGCAGGGAATATACAAGGTCTAAAATCATAATAATAATAAAATCCGCAAACCAGGAGAAGAGGGGAAAAAATACAAAGTAAAAATAGTCAATCTCATCAATAAAGTACCAGAACATCAGGCAGAAAAATAGCAAAATGGTGTGAAGTCATTTTGATTTATAACACGAGAAGTAAAAAAAAAAGAGAGAACCAAAACAGAGAGACGAGCACCACAGGAATTTCTTCTTTATCATGTTTCCACATTGCATTTATTTTCAGGCATTCTGTATCTCAGATTTCTATCCCTCCCATTGCTCATTTCATTCTTCAATAAGCTGTGGAGACAGCTCTTGCCAATTTTGTGGCTCTCAGTAGAATGAAGTCCAGCCCTACAACAACCCTCTCTTTCTTTCACTTGAGTGAGTAGACCCCAGAGTCCTCTGACTTCAGAAATTGATGCAGTTTATTTTCAGGTTATCTTACAGAAGTGGGGGTAGAATCAGGTAGAGTTTATTGTAGTAACTGAAGATGTGAAGAACTGAAATTTTAGTCAGTCTTATAAAATGCAGAAACTTCATATTATCATTGTCTATCTAACAAATGCTACATTTTTCCTCAAAGCAAGAGAAACACATTCCTCAAAGCATTCAGAAACACAAAGCAAGTGGTCTTAGTTGATTGAGTAAATAAATATGCAGGCTGCCCCATAAAAACAAGGAGCACAGGCCACAATAATTTGTCAGAATACTTTTAAAGTGAGATCTTTGAAGTTATGTTTGTGCTGTGTATTGGTGTACTAAATTTGCTAGCATGTTTTAAAGACTTAAAATTCCCATATTAAATTCTTTTTTTCATGAAAATTAGCTGGCTTTATGTCTAGCTCATGTTATGAACTAGTAGCCAACAATCTTCTATTCAAAAACTAGACTGTTTTTCAGTTATAAATATACAAAAGGCATTTAAAATCAAAAACGTCACTCCATGTTCCACCCTTAGACCTCTGAAGGCCAAAAAAGATTTTTCTTCACTTTTGTTCTGGGAAAAAATCCTCCTCAGGCTGAGATCTTGTGTGTCAAATCTCATCTCAGAGCAAATTATAAACTGCTGATAGTAAGACTTTACATTAATGGAACCATGGTTATAGCCCTCACTATAATATGGTATCTCTGGTTTCAATTATGCTTTGCACAATGAAATATATCTTTAGGAGTATCTGATGCAATTAATCAGATAGTGGTGTAATGCAGAATAGAATGAGGAGAAAAACAGGCATTTCTCGTTTCACAGAAATGGAGAGGCATTTTATTAGTCTTTTAGTAGGAGCAGCTCTTTCCTGGTGCCAGTGGATTAGTGTGCTGGTGTATGGAAATTATTCTTTGAAATTCTATTTTTGTCCCTCAGTAGAGTTTAAAGTTGTTCTGGAATTACACAAAGAAGCTATACATGATTAGCACAAAGTAAACTTGATTTAAAGTAAATTACTACCACAAATCTCTTTTCACAGGGTTTTCTTTTGGCTCTGGCATGAAGGGTATGGGGTTTTTTCTACATAAAATGGGTTTTATCAATTAAGATTAAAGAGCCATAGAAATCAGAGATGGAAAAATTCTTGTCAGGTTATCTTTTCTATCAATGCAAGAATATTTTCTACAATATATTTCTCCAAAACATAGTCAAACTTCACTTTCAAGACTAGAGTGAAGGGCTTCCACTGTTTCCCTTAGCAACTATTGCATAGTTACATAAACTTACTTTTTTCCCAATACTAATTCTGATTTTTTCCAGGTTTTTCCCATACCAGTTTTGTTTATCAGTGTTTATATACTTCTAAGGTTTCTGTACAAGCTTCTTCCAGAGACAAAGTTACACAAATCTGCATCACTTTTATCTTTTCCTCCTAAAAGTACTTTTTGCTGCTACTCTCCTCTGAAATTTCCCCAGTTTACAGGCATGATCTGGCTTCTTACAGTGTAGAGCAGCAATGCAGAACTGCCACTGGAGTTGACAAAGGGATCTATCACACCCTTGCCTGCTTAAACTGATCCCGTTTTTTGTAGCATTTGAAATTGTACATGGGTTGAAGCCTACCCATATCCCTCATTTTTTTTCAGAATTATACAAGCTAACTCCCAGCCGCTGACTAATTGCATGGATCTTCAGTTTTTTATGCAGTCCCTTTATTACTAACCCTTGCAGTTCTGCAGCATTTGGGGTTCTTCAGCTTGGAGAACAGACGAGTGAGGAGCGAATAGGAAACTATAGTTCATATCTCCTATAATATCAAAAAGAGGAACATCAATGAAATGTCAAAGGGATAAACAACATAATTTCCTTTGTTGTGTTTTACATATTTACATTGTGGAATTCACTACCCCAGTACATTTTAGATTTCAGAATAAGCTCCTCCCAAGGAAAATTCTGAAATTACTGAAGACTCACGGAAGGTATTGTAGTAGAAATATCATTTTATACTTGCCGTTCTCTATATCATTCCTGAAACATCATGGCAGAACCTGGTCAAATAGAAAATACTAAATGAGGCAAGCCATAGATAATATCCTTTACAGTTTTTTGTTACTTGTATTCTTTTAACATTAATACTCAAGTGAATCTCCAACTGATCCTTCGGAAAAACCCACCAACTTCCATTGTAATTTTTTGTGTTGCTAAAATAATTCTCAGTTTTGCAGGTGCATAAAGGGAACAGCTTTTTGAGAAGAAACGTATTGGTGTGACCAGTTCAGCAGCTCATTTGACATAAGGAAATTTCCCCCCTTACTCCACTCAGTTGCCTTTTGTCAGTTTAATGTGTAGAATGAGCTAGATGGTTGATTTCTGAAAGCATTTAGGTATGTGTGGAAAACTCCATTTTCCTCAGCCAAAAGAGACATAACAAACTTCATATAAGAAGAAAAATAAATATCCAGTCACAATTAATGTAATTATTTTTATGGCTGTTATATATCATACAGAAACTAGAACAATTGAGTAAAATTTCAACTTCCGATTGAGATTGAAGGGAAACACCTTCATCCTTGTAAATTTCCCAATGACTTCATGCTTCTGAATATGTTCCCCCTCTCAAAAAATAACACTGCTGTCATTTCAGGACAATGATGTAGCAGCCAGGAGGACCTGATCGTGTACCTAGGGGTGTCAGTGACAATATTGCAAATAACTTTCCGTGGTTCAGGATCACATTCACAATCAGCATCCTCTGGTTTTCAAAACTTGCAGAGCTTTGCTGCTGCTGTGGCGGTTACACACATTTTATGTTTTATGCTCGGGCAGCACTTGTGCTGTATTTCATTGTGTGCAGCCGTGCAAAAAACATGAAGCACAAGCACAGAACAGATGTTCCTTACTATGTAAGTTTAAAATAAATGCTTTTGTGATAGGTTCTTGTCGAGCCCTAGAAAAATCCTCACTGAGAAAAACCTGTGGTATGTGACCTGTTTGGTCATAACTGGTGTGAACTTACAGCAAAATTGCAATAGTTGCCTCTCTCTGACAGTAGCACAACTGAATATTTTGTGGTCTGTTAGATATGTCTTTTCACCGTGTAAACAGTGATAGAGTTGCCTGGACAAAACATAATAATTCAGCTATGCCAGGAATATTTTCACTGCAATCAAGCACACTTATACGATATTAAAATGCTTCAATTTTACAAATCACAGTACCTACCCAACTAAACTTTTTTTCCTAAATTTGCTATATTTTTACTTACGAGTCAATGGTATCAGGTTTATTACTGAACTCTAACTTAAAAATAGCTTTTTCAAACATTTTTCAAAGTTACTCCTGTAAACTTCACTGCATTATCTGTTGTACATGTTTCTTATTTTGTAACCACTGAGCCCTTTCAGTGGTAGATGTGATCTAATTGTACCTTAAAAGTAGATCATTCATCATCACAAATGCATAAATTCTCTTTAAATCAGGCCTTGATGATTAAAGACAGCTTCTCCAAAGCTTGTTTTGTTGGTTGTTTTAACTTAGACTGTTCTTTTATAGAGTCTAAGAACCCTTTAGGCATCAGTGTGTCAACTGTGTTGCAGTAATATTCCTTATATTATTGTGGATTGGAGAATTAAAATTTTACTACAAAACTGGACAACATGTCACAAAGTGGTATAATCAAGGGCTCAGGGACCAAACATCTTCCACTTTTTACAGGTGGAAGACTTGTAAAAGCATTCCTTTCAATTTCAGGAAAACAAAGCAGCTTACTAAAACCTGCAGGTTTGTTAGACCAAATAAAATCAAAATCAGAAACATTCTTCCTCTTGACTTAGTGAGTTTGATGATACTTTACTGAAGAAATTATGTGCAGTGTGAAAAGGTTCCTTCACCATGATTTAAAGTCGTCATACCCTATCATAAAAATTAGGGTTAAACTTCAGCAGCAAGCCTTTTTGGGTTTGGGAGTACTTTTTTCTTCGTTAACGGTCCTTCCTGAAGATGGATGTATCTTTTTTTTCATTCTCAAGTTTTTTTCATTATTTTCAGCTCTCACAACCTAGCTTCTTCTTTCTACATCTCTTTAATCTATTGCAAGCCATTTAATTTCCAACTTTAAAAGAAAAAAATATATTTTTATCCCTTCTTTATAATATTTCTGCTTCTTTTTGATATAATTTGACTTTGTAATTGATTTCTTTTTGGATCTAAAAAATTCTGTGCTAAATTATTTGTAACATGTCTAAGCAATCATATTCTGTTGCATTTTATACAAGTGATTACTTCACTAGTAAATCATTCTTGCTTTATATCAGATGCTTTGAATCAGATTTATCATAAGTTTAAAACAAAGTCATTGCTTTCTCCATTCAGATTGTCATTGCAAACAAACAAGCTGAAGCTATGGCTTCGGCTTGATTTTGCTGTCATTTATTCCATTAAAATCAATGGAGTTGTACCAATGTAAGCCTGATGTAGGAAAGAATCAATTTCTGTAAAACTATAAAAAGTCTAAATCATAGATATGTATAGGTACCTGTGTAAAAATGTATAAATATGATGATAATTTTCAAATACCACAGAAAGTATAGAAATATTTTATACACCAATGGGTTCAATTGCATGCAAATAACATGCACATTATGCATCCCAGTGAAATGCATTCTGGTTTATTTCAGAGAAAATATGATGATACTGGTCTAATAAACTATGCAAAATCACACATTACTCTTAAATTATCAAGATAAAAATCTCTATCTTCTTACAAAATACCTAATATATAACTGATAGGGAAAAAAGAATGTTATTTAGACTCATTAATATGATTTGAATAGTCCCTTGTTAATAAAACCTCTTTTTTCTTTTTTTTTACTGCTTAATAGAGAAGAAAATCACGTTATTCGGACCTTGACTTTGAAGTAAGTTTTACTGAATTATTCCTGAATATTAAAAGTATTTTCCTAAAAGTAAATGTGAAGTGTTCATTTTAGCAGATTTTAGCCTTCTGGCATAGTAGATGCGATAGGGTTGTTCAATTGGTACTGTACAGAACATGATGAACAATTCATTAAAACTACTTTGGTGCAACTTGTTTGCAAAATATTCTGAGATCAGACTGTCATATTGCAATATTAACCATCATGATTTCAGTTTTTAAATTCTTTGCCTTTTCATTTTCATCTGGGTTTGGTTTTTTTGATTTTTTTTTCCTCTTTTTTTTTGGCTGACTATCTACTTACTGAAAATGCGTGACACTTTTGTAGGACAGGCTAAATCACAGCAGAAGTTTGTTTTGCTCAAGAGATTTTCAATAATTTCTTTTATCTTTCTTCAATACTACTTTACTAAAATACAACTTTCCCATCCAAGTAATGATTATGAAATGTGTCAAATTTTGAATGATTCAGTGCTGCAGGTGTCAAAGCTTATGGATCACATGCTATATAAAAAATTAAGTTCATATAAGATTCTTTAGGTTGGATATGCATCATTTCCGACTTAGATCCTGTTGAGTGAGAAGGTTTAGTTGTGTTCATTAATGACCATTTTGTTCTATCTCAGTCAATACGATTAATTCTCTTAGAGATTTGTTTGAAGTTTTTTGCTCTGATTTCTACTAGAAGGAATACAGCAGTTAGTTTTCAAGGGGCTGTTCATAATTTGAGGTTTTCACATAGGTTGTCTATTCATGCATAGAAGTAGTTTGATGGAATTCATTATGTGTCTCCAAAGAAACGGAACAATTATATTTCTATAGAACCTACAGATCGTGGGCTAAAATTTGAAAGCCTGTGATCAGCACATATCAACCATAACATCAAAAACTCCCCTGTTTGCAATTACCTTAAATATGCTTTAGGATAAATGCATAGAAAGGAAGAAGAAAAACATGAAACAATAACAAAATTCTGATGAGCAAGCAACTCTAAAATGAAATTCAATCAGAAGTTTTATAACTGGAGTGATATGAAGAATTCTAAACTTAACTGGTTTTGTAGAAATATTACAATGAGAGCATTCTCTGTGACAACAGATACTAAACATTCTTCCTGTCGCTCAGGAACATAATCCAACACCAAATAAACACCAACAATGCAGTACACATTCTGCTCACAAGAAACAGGATTCCCGATTACGTTTTTTCTCTTGACTCACACAGTTTCACAGACTCACAGAATGGGCCATGTTGGAAGGGACCACGGTGGGTCGTGTGGTCCAACCTCACTGCTCAAGCTGGGTCATCCTAGAGCACATGGCACAGGATTATGTCCAGATGGCTCTTGAATAGCTCCGGTGAGGAAGACTCCAAAGCCTCTCTGGGCATTCTGTGCCAGTGCAAAGTCACCTGCACAACAAAGAAATTCTTTCTCATATTCAGGTGGAACTTCCTGTGCATCAATTTCTGCCCTTTACCTCTTGACCTGTTGCTTGGCACCACCAAGAATAGCCTGCAAACTTCAACACCACCTTTTAAATACTGATAGACAGTGATAAGGTCCACTCTCAGTTGTCTGTTTTCAAGGCTGAACAGGCCAAATTCCTCAACCTTTCCTCAAAAGATAGATGCTCCAATCCCTTAATCGTCTCTGTTGCCCTCCCTAGACCTGCTCCAGGAGCTCTGTATCTCTCTTGCACTGAGGAGCCCAGAACTGGACACAGCACTCCAGAAGTGCCTCACCAGGGCTGAGTAGAGTGGCAGGATCACCTCCCTCAGCCTGCTGGCAATGTTCTCCTAATGTACCCCAGGACACCACTGGCCTTCTTGGCCACAAGGACACTGCTGGCTCAAAGGCAGCTTGTTGTCCACCAGGACACCCAGAGCCTTCTCTGCAGAGCTGCTTTCCAGCAGGTCAGCACCCAGCCTGTCCTGGTGCAGGGGATTATCCTTCTCCAGGTGCAAGACCCTGCACTTTCCTCTGTTGAGTTTCAGACAGTTCTCTGCCCATCTCTCCAATCTGTCCTGGTCCTTCTGAAGGGCTGCACAGCCCTCTAGGGTATCAGCCACTTCTCCCAGCTGTGTGTTGTTGTTTATTTACCTTTTTCTAAACTTGTTTGCAATATTGCTGTTACATGGCCTATTATTTTTAGCATTACTATTAAAATGCAGGGAAATATCTTTTTTGTTAAAAGGAAAGCATGGGGCCACTGGGAGTGAGTGCTGAGGGACTAAGAGCATTAGCAATACTGTGCCAGTTGCTACTGTGTTTTACGAGTATTGATGCAGACTAACCCCATCTCACCTCCCAGCTTTATGATTTTTCTGATTAAGTCTGTGGGCTTTCCTGTATCCTCACACATAGCATGGCTGTCTAAGGTAAAATAAAGTAAAAAAGCCAAAAAATGTTGAGATAGTGTGGTTTGGCCAAAATGCTGCTCTTTGGATACCACAAAGCAGCTTGACTGGAAAATGGAATACAGTCTGGAGGTAAGATCAAAGGGATTGAACATACTACGTAAATGTTTAACACTCTCTCTACTTTGTCTGTGACCAGTGCCAGTGGCACTCTCTGAGACAATGACCTTCCATATTTCTGAGGATACCAAGTCATAGAATGACATGAATGGGGTTCTGAAGATAACAAATGTTAAGTATGCAGTGTGGACAAGGGTGGGACAAGTTTGTCTACTTCTGTCCTTTTCCTCGTTAAAAGACTCTCTCTGCAGTCTTTACATCCTCAACCTTCACACGTGTCTCTATATACATTCAAGACAAATACTCCAGCTATGTCTATCTTAATAAATTAGACATTTTAGGGAATATTCCTGGGTGCCAAAAATGCCAGCTTATATATGGATTCGTTTTTAGAAATATCTTCACTATTTTAGGCTGGACCACCCTTATCTTTCCAAGAAGTTCTTGAGTGTCATTAGGGAACTCAGTTCCATCTGGGTACCATTCACAATAGACAATTTGGTTTTAGACTTTTTATTTGGGAAACTAAGAGAATTTAATAGAGTTTAGTATTCATGGAGAACATTCCATGTTAGTTGTTGCCAGAGAATAGTCTTGTGCATGTCTGACTTATTACTATAAACTCACGGTTTCATACTTAAAAAAAAAAGAAAATACTATTCTAGTGGCTTCCAATGGAACACTCACCTTAATATAAAAAATTTGAAAGAAAAACAATAAAAATACATTTTAAAAACCCATAAGAAAGGTCATTTTTCTCCAAGAGCCACAGTAGAAAGACAAAATCAGCTGCTATGCAATGTGAACACAGCTAGGCTAAGACTACGTAACACCACAAAATACTCTCTGTCTCTGTTAGCCTCAATACATGCAGAAATACAGATGTAGTTTTAAGGGCCTTTGCAATGGATTATAAATAATGAAAGTCCTGTGTCTGTGTGGGTTCTGTTATAGAAAATTAGTCTCAGTCAAAAGAAAGGGAGAGAGAAAAGGTTGACATCAAAACTGGCAAGCACTTACCATGGATCCCAAGGCGATTAGAAAGGGGGGGTATCAAAACTGGGCACCTGTATCTTGTTTTCTCTTTTTAAATAGCTTACTGTTACATTCTTCAATTATCTTCTCATGTAGGGAAAAAAAAAAGACAGAGTGTAACAAACAGGGCTTAGTCTGTCAGCAGGAAGTATTTCTGCTACGTAATATACTGTCCACAGTTAGATATTGTAAAACTGACTAATCTAGTTGAACTTTGAAGTTTGCTAAATGAACAGTCAACGTAAAACAACTTTTCAGCTCTTTTTTTGCTATTAATAAAGATAAGTTTGGACTCATTCATGCAGTCTGGTGTCCAAAACATGAACAAAATTATTGGTCTGGACATTTTGGATCCTCGCTGCCACAGGCTGTGCTAACCCCAGCTAAGTGCCCTCCAACTCCTGTCATTTTTTCTCTACAGCTGGACAGGTAGCTTTTTCATTAAGTTTCAGCACTAACAGTTAGCTGTCAGATCACATAAAATTCATTCTAATTATGTTGAACAGAAATACAGATGCTGTAGAAATTCCCAGGAGGGCTTTATGATAGGTGTTTGCTGGCAGTTTCAAAAATGTACAGGAGAGCTAAACAGTACTATTGGCATGTGTTGTAGGATTCAAGATCACAATTTCCTTTACATTCTATGAGAGTCTGACTTTTGGATTTCCCCAGTCACCCCACTCTCTCATTTCTATCAGCCATTCATTGGATCTACTCCATTAACAACATTTATGCCAAATAATTCAGAAAATGCCTTATTACCCTGGTCCCCAGGAATCAAGTCATCTCTGCCTCTGAGGGAGAGCAAGGATACACAGAACAAGTGTGAATACTAGACTGTCCTCTTTCCTTTCCACAGATCAGTAGACTTTCACCAAACAAGAATGCTAAATTGATCACTGCTTGCTGGAGCTGCATTCTTTCAGAATTTCATCTGACATAGCTATTTATTATAATACTACTATAACTCACAAAAATTTAAAATCATTCTCTTACTAACCTGAAGACATCTCTTGAAGGGAAAGGTAAAAAAATATGCCTGTAGGGAAAAATTATTTCCTCTTCCCAAGTTTGGCAACTGATCATACCTATAACATCTTGAAAAAACAGCATGTTTCCATTAGAGGGCTGGGAAGGCATTCCCCCATCTGTTCTTTCAACTTTGCTGCTTTGTACAAGATTTGAGAGAGAACATTTTTAACTGCGACAATGTAGAAAATCTCCAAGGCAAATTAAATTACCTGGTAGTGGTGATGATGATGATGATATTGTTATTTATAAGACTGACCACAAATCATAGAATCATTGAATAGCTTAGGTTGAAAGGGGTCTTAAAAATCATCTAGAGGCAAGCACCTGCCACTGGCAGAAGCATCTTCCACTAGACCAGGCTGAGCCTCACCCAACCTGGCCTTTGACCCTTCCAGTAATGGGGCATCCACAACTTCACTGACAACCTGTTCCAGTGTCTCATCACCTTCATCATAAAAGTCTTTTTTTAATATCTTATCTAAACCTACCCTTTTTCAGCTTAAAACCATCACTACTTGTCCTATCACTATATGTTCATGTAAAAAGTCCTTTTCCAGCTTTCTTGTAGGCCCCCCTTAGGTACTGCAAGGCTGCTGTAAGATGTCCCCAAAGCCTTCTCATCTCCAGGCTGAACAGCCCCAATTCTCTCAGTCTGAATTCATAGGAGAGCTCCTCGAGCCCTCTGATCATCTTTGTCACCCTCCACTACACTCACTCCAACAGGGCATGGACCTTATGTTGAGAACTCCAAAGCTGAATACAGTACTGCAGGTGGGGTGTCATTAAATATTCATGAATATATTTGTCTTGAGTTAGAGTTCAGCTAAAGCCTTATCATAAATAAAAAAGGGAGCTGGGTACAGAGTTATGTTTTAAGTTCTCCCCATCTTGCTGACAGCCATCCACACTCTGAATCCTTTTCTGTGAGTAGGTGATCATCAGAGTAAGGCATAGTCTCTTCAAAACACACTCTATCTGACTAAAGAGTGGGGGTGGAAATGAGGAAGGGGTGTCGATTCAGCTTGACCCTCTTTAGGGTGTGGGGCACAAGCATTATGGAATCTTCAGGAGACACCACCAGAAGATGAGTGTCTGCAGCCTGGTGGCTGGCTCTGGTGCTTCTGGCAGGGATGCAGCATCAATGGGCAACTGCGCAGCTGCACCTAAAGGAAAAAGGGCAGCACAAGTTGAGTTTCCATCCTTTCCAGATCCTGATGCAACTACAGTCATCCTAGTGTTAGTGGTCAAGATCTCCAGCTTTGTATTGTTAAAACTTAGTATTTCTAAGATTAATAAAGGAGTGTAGTCCACATTGCCCATTTAATAGAGAAAACAGAATAACATGCTACAAATACTTTGTAGGTTGTTTTTTCATAAAAGAGAAAGAGTTACCCAACTAAGCATATTTTGTAGAAAGGAGATAAGATGGGTCTTTCTAACCAAAAATTTAAAAGAAGTCTAGAAATCGAGAGTTAAAGTTGGAAATTTAAGTTGCTACCCCTTCAGTTCAGATTGTTCTTTATAAGCAGTAGGGAGGGAGTGGGTGTCAGTGGGTAGGAATTAAGGAATGGAAGCCAGGAAAACACAAAGTAACCAAAAGATCCATGGGTACATGTTCATACCAGTCATGCTGCTATTAAGAATAAAATGTAAAGATTTTTTTTTTCTGGCAGACTTCCCAGTGCAAGTATTTTATTTCTCCTCCCACCTGCTTCTCCTCAGGAATAATGTAATGAACTGAGTAAGACATTTGCATTATTCATGTTTGCTATTTAATGACATCTTGGGTACATGATTAAGGAAAAGATATCAGAAAGTAGCATTATCTATATTCCCAGCTTTCTACTAAAAAGTTTCAAAATGGAGATACTTGTTTCACAGCCTTATGTTATTTCCTGCTTTTTAGAGCTAGTGTTTTAACCCACCAAAACTGTTTTATTCCCATAACCATGTCTCCTTTTTTAAACCGATAATAATCTTTGAGGTAGAATGTTTTTTTTTTTAATTTTATGTATATGAAAATTGCTATATATTCCTGTCTACCATAGCAGCAATATCTGAAAAGAATCCCTAGGAAGTCACTTAAGTGAAACTCCCCTCATAAATTTAGATAGCTATGTCTAGTTAAATTACCTTTTGCAAAGAGTTTATTACCAAATACTGCAAAAGGTTTTCCCTTATTCACCCCACAGCTCAAGTTAATATGTCTTTAATTGCTGATGTCTCGTGTCTCTTTGTGAGACATATTGCTGAACTCCTTTCCTCAGAAGTGAACAACTTCTCAAGCTACTGTGTGGCTGTATTAAAGTTAATACAGCTATTACAGCATAGCAGTAGAAATGCCTGGCCAAAAGAGCAGCCACATTTCATGAAAGATAAAGTTGGCACTGATAAAGGAATATTGAGAGTCAGCTATTGCCCCTCCATTTTAAAAAGTACCACTTGGCAGGGGTGTGACTTGATGGAAGGGTCACACTCAAGCACCACATACATAGGTTTTCAGGGTTTCACTCACAACCCCAGGGAAAATCAGGCTTGACACAAAATCGGGACTTGCACAAAGGCCATTGTCCTGCACTTGTCTGTCAGCATTCCTGGCTTCAGCCCCGGCTGTAATTCAAGTTCAAGGAGTTACAAAGCTTAAGAAAAGCAAAGCCAAGCCCATCCACTGTTGGACTGAGGTGAAGCATCCTCAGACCCTCCCATCCCCAGACCATCCAGACCACAGAACCATGAGACTGGTCAAACAGTAAGCAGCCTTCAGCTTGGCTCCAAAGGCTGCTCTGAATCCAAAACTGAGCATGAATTCCTTTGAATGCTCTGATGAGCACAGTTTACAACCTAGGCTTGAAAACAGGCTTCACTCCCCAAGTAGCTGCCCAGGCAGATACGTGGCTGAGGCCTGTGCACTGAGGTGTGAGAATTGTGGAGGCGCTTTGGGGTGTCCCCCTCTTCCACAAGAGTGCCATATAATTAGTTTCTGTGGGGGAGTGCCCTTGGCATGGGCTAGAGGGAAGGCAGTTTCCAGTTTCTTTGTCCAGGAAATAAGAAAGCAAGTAAAATTGAAAAAATATGCCTACTTTTCTTAATATGAATACAATTTCAACTGCATTTTATGATGACTTGAATGACAACAAGATGTCTAATTAAAGAGACATAACATTTGGGGATTTTCCATTTTGAGCCAAGATTTCTGAGTTCAGTATTCTCACAAAAAATATTCCAACAGGGACCATTAAAAAGTGCTGTTGCTTTCCTATAGAAATTAAAATACAAGCATCCGTGCTGAAGACAGAAGTTCTAGAAAATATCCTTGATATGCAAGAGAAATATTCTTCTGAGAAATTGCCATTACATTCAGGATACTTCCAAGCTAGCATAATAACAGTGGCCCCTAATTTCAGCAACTCAATAAATGTAGGATTAAAACAATCTGTTGTACGCAGGAGGAGCATTAAATACAGCAGAGAGAAGGGCCAGGGCAATTCACTTCCATTGGTCAAATCCATAGGGAAAAGATGGCCCTGCCAAATTCAATTTACTTTATTATGTTGGAAAAAGTAATGCTTCTCTTAAAAAAACAAAACAAAACAAAACAACCAGATTCAATTATATATATAAGCAAGTATATTCCATTTTGCAGAAGGTCATGCATACAAGAAAGAGGCATATGGAATTGTTTCAAGAGTTAAATCAGAAATTTCAGACTCTGGACAGATTTCGGGATGTACCAAAATCAGGCAGTATGGTAAGTGTCCTTCTATTATATTTAAAATATGGTGGATCCTAAACAACAATGAAACAAGAGCCTTTTGACTTCAGTGCATCTCCCAGGAAGACCTCACCTTTAGGTACCTCAGAAATGAGAACCAAAGCTATTTTCAGTAATCCAGCCTATGACGAGGCTCATTACATTCTCCAATTAGACCATAACTAACTCACTAACATCATTATAGATGACAAGTAATTGAACTGCAGGGAATGCATTTCAAATCTGTATGTGCCTGCTGTGTCAAGGGCCTTTATACAGAGAAAGCAGCTCACTGATATAATTTGACCAATAAGGTTTTTCCTCTAGCTAGACAAGGAGATAATAAATTAGATACTACAAACAACTCCAGATGGATTTACCTATATGTGCAATTGTCCAGAAAGCACACAAGATCTCTGTAATGCCATGTCTTTTCCATAACAGATTTATAAATATTTACCATGGGAAAAGCAAAAATTAAATCATCCTGAGTTGAGGTTGCCATCATCGTAATTCAAATTTATACACACACACTCATAATACACATGCATAACACCCTGACTACACCTGATAATGAGAGCGAGGAAATAGTTGATCCCATCTAATTAAAACAGCTCATTTAGTCTGACATATTTTTATCAGTAATATTTTGATTAGTAATAATTTTTATTTAATTTTATAATGTGAAAATTGTATATTAAATGGAACTGAGCTAGAATCATTGTATTCTATAACTTTTTCAGAAGAGCTGCTCTAAGACATGAAGAAGAGGTATTAAGCAGATATGAGGCCTGTGGATTTACATCACTTACATCATCTTAATCCAGCAGAAATTTAGCCCTGATTCTTTGATGAACCTTTATCTGTGATATGTGCTATTTTGTATCAAGTTCTCACTCACTGCCCCTTTTGAGATCAGCTGACATGTCATGTTTTCATTTGTCTCCCTACTTGAGATTTGCTACTCGCATAAAGCTTGAATTAATTCAAAATCTCAAAGGGAATCTCAGTGGAAGAGTTGTGTTTACTCTGTTTCACATTGTTGCTGTGCTTTTGAAGGGTCTGCTAATAAAAGCTGCCTAGAGGAATGGTCTGTTTGTGAGACAGTCAGAGAGTGATCCAGGTACCTAAATATAGGCATCTCAGGCGTTTTTAGACAGAGGTCTCGGTTTACAGCACAGTACAGGCAGCAATGATACAGGGCTCAAAGGAGATCTGCACCTCTTGTGAAAGATAGTTGGAAATCAAGCAGAAAGTCCAAAGGCATCTTAGCTGGTGCAAAAATATTGGATTTTAGCAACTAAATCCCACCCATCATGTTACAACAGAAATCTCTAATGAAATTGGTCCATAAAGTCTTTTACCCTATAAAACCTAGCATTTAAAAAAATAAAAAATCACTCAGTAGAAAATAACCACCTTTCAGTCTGTTAATCCTAATATATGTGAGCTCATCAACCTGCAAGGCAAGGTGGCTCTCAGCATTTTCAAGGTTTCTGTCATTCTGCCATGCACCTGCCACAATTTAAAACCCAGCTGGCAGTCTCTGTTTCAAACCACTCTCTGTTTCAGGCAACAAACTCTTCTCTGCTACCTTCCTTTCTCTTCTCCCTCTTTTCTCCCACTCTTAGAAAGATGTCTATTGGTACTGGATCTCTCAGCCCATTCCTCAGACACTGGTTCTTATGAAAGAAAGGGCTTAGCTGGCAGCTCAGGTGAGGAGCCTGCCAAAGTGTTGATTGTTCACAGAGAAAGAGTCACAGCGGTGCCGAGCACCCGCCAGCCTGGCTCCCTGCAAAGCCATTTCCCCTCTCCAGCTTCTGTGTCTCATGAGAGCACGTCAGCAATCAGCCTTATAAATGGAAACTGCATTATTTCATCCTTGTTTTTAATTCTTCTTTCTTTGGTCTTCAGGAGAACTCAGGACCAAGCAAGGCTCCATGGGACAGTTTCAAAACCACAGGTGACTACCAACACTATACAACGATAAATGTATTAGACACAGAGGCAAAAGATGCTTTAGAACTCAGACCAGCAGAATGGGAGAAGTGTCTGAACTTGCCTTTAGACGTGCAAGAAGGTGACTTTCAAACAGAAGTTTAACAAAAACGAACTGAACAAAACAGAAACAAAGTAAAATTAATTCATTGCACTGACAATAAAAAGACTTTGGGAATCCTGACGATCCTGAGACTCCCGTCTGAACATTGCAACTCCTGTATGTCAGGCTCTTCCTGTGCCAAATGTCAGTGGTTTTTTTCGTACAGTATACTCCCACTAGTGCAGCTAGTGGAGAACCAGGTGTACAATTCTTACCATCGTGTGTTGTAAGTACCCGTGGAATGGATTTGTAAGGTAATCTTTATAGATAAACCTCAAGCAACGATTCATGTTGTAACAGCTTCATTTGGTTTAGTTTTCAAAAAACTTCACCATGAAGCACAATGTATATATTTATGCAGTTTTTAAAGTTTATAACAGTCTGTTTGGCCATTACTACACTTTTTACTTTATAATATAAAAGCAAAGTTTTTGTCATTAAATGAATGTCTGTTGAGCTACATTCTTCATTGCTTTAAATGCAATAAAGTAATAATCTCACTTTTATATGAATAATATATTTCACATCTTTATTATTGCAGTTTTCTCTGGAAAGCTCAGAATAGCTTTCTCTGCTGCAGCTGTGTATAAAATATTTAAAATGTTGTATGGTGTAAATAAACCTTTGTCTACATATCAGTTTCCTAGTGCATTTTATTCTGTATTGTTTCTCTTGAATTTGAATATTTATACAATTTTCTATAAAACACAGAAGTATTGAATATGTATTTGCAGTTTTAACAGCATGTTGTATGTAGCTTCTGCAAAAAGTTTCTAAATCATATTAGTAGGCTTGTAGCCATTCTGCATTTTCTTAGGGTTTTTTTTCCAACAATGTACCGTATAAATTGGACTTGTCAGAATAGTATTACAATTCTTCTGTTTTGTAAGAATTTTTGTCTAGTTGTAGAAAGACAAATAATGGAAAAAAAGTTAAGTTTCAATGCATAGCACCCAAAGAAAACACTGACTTAGAATCATTATATCTTGTGCATGGTCTTCTTGCTGTATAACAAAAAATAATCTTAGGATTTAAAAGTTCCTATTTTAGATTTAAAAAAAAAACCAAAACAATGAACCAAACCCAAAAAATTGAGTCGATTTAATGATAAATCACAAGCAGAATATGATTATTCTTTGTTTGAAAATACAGTTAAACTATTAGGAGTAGGAAGATCTCTTTTTCCATGCATAGAATCAAAACCAGATCTTCAAAAATCTGATGTACAGCATAGCTGAGGGGGACGTAGATGGAAGGATATATCAAATCTTCAGATGTCATAGTTCTAGAAAAAAAGTTTCAAAAACTATTTTGGTTCCTGCTGTACAAAAGTGAATATGCTGCATCCTGCTAGCTGGAGAGATCTTAGAGAGGAAGAAAACATGACCACCAATCTGCTTAGGAAGAGAAAAGATAAGAATAGAGGCTTGTCAGTGAGAACTTAACCCAGAGAATTGGAAGACGAAGATCAGCATCCATCTGTTAAGAGAAAAGTACTTAGGATCAACCTTAGGACCAATCTTCAGAAAGTGTTTCAGTTTGACAATCTTTTCTCCAGGCCATAAGATATTTAAGTCACAAAAAGGGGCCTGACTTTGCATGCTTTGAGTGAGCAACTCATGCTGAGTGAAGACTTCTCTAATCTAATGCCTCAGAGTCTAAACCTTTAAACAAGTCAGAAATAACTAGCCACCAGCCTGGTACCAGGTCTGGTAACTGGCTTAGGTGCCTGGAGGTTAGATGATGTAGTACTATCACCCTCAGTAAGTTTGCAGACAACACTAAATTGGGCAGGAGTGTGCCTGCTGGAGGGCAGGAAGGCTCTGCAGAGGGATCTGGACAGGCTGGAGCAATGGGCAGAGGCCAACACTGTGAGGTTCAACAAGGTCAAGTGCCAAGTCCTGCACTTGGGTCACAGCAACGCCCTGCAGTGCCACAGGCTGGGGGCAGAGTGGCTGGAAAAGGGCCCAGTGGAAAGGGACTTGAGGGTGCTGGTGGCAGCAGCTGAACATGAGCCATCAGTGTGCCCAGGTGGCCAAGAAGGCCAATGGCATCCTGGCTGTGTCAGTAACAGAGCGACCAGCAGGATCGGGGCTGTGATTGTACCTCTGTACTCAGCACTGGTGAGGCCACACCTGCAGTGCTGTGTCCAGTTCTGGGCCCCTCAATTTAGGAAGGATGTTGAGATGGTGAAGTGTTTCCAGAGAAGGGAAACAAGGCTGGTGAAGGGTCTAGAGAGTAAGTCCTGTGAGGAGCAGATGAGGGAGCTGGGGTTGTTTAGTCTGGAGAAAAGGAGATGCAAGGGAGACCTTATCCCTCTCTACAACTCCCTGACAGGAGGCTGTAGCCAGGTGGGGCTCAGGGTCTTCTCCCAGGCCACCAGTGAGAGGATGAGGAAGTGGCCTCCCTTGCATCAAGGGAGGTTTAAGTTGGACATCAAGAAGAATTTCTCAGGAAAGGGGGCTCAGGCCTTGGCCTGAGCTGCCCATGGATGTAGTGGAGTCTCCATCTCTGGAGGTATTCAAGGAATGGCTAGACGTGTCACTTAGTGCTGTGGTTTAGTTGACAAGGTGGTGTTCAGTCAAGGCTGGACTTGATGATCTTGGAGGTCTTTTCCAACCTTAATGTTTCTATGATTCTATCATTCTGTACTGTGATACATCAGTCAAACAGAACTGGACGTTTTTCAAGAGGCTGGTGCAGAAGAAGGCAGATGGCAAGGCTGGCTATGCAGCCTCCTAACTTTTCAGATCAGATAGTGCACCAAAAACCTCTCACTACATAAAACAGAAACTGCGGATTTTTTAAGGATTTCATTCCATATGGTAAGAAGTTTCAGAACATGCTTTACGAAATTTCTAATTTTTGAGCCCAAATGAGGAAGCTTAGACCCCTGAATCCAGATATAAGCATTAGCATCCTCCTTGACTGATCTAGACATAATGAGAAACCTTGAACACCTTGGTGTTTCAGTAACTGTAATGCAGAAATTATTTGTATAAGTGTTGTCGTTATAATAACAAGAGACGCTGACCCCAAAGCTGGTTTTGCAGAAAATCTACTTTATTACAAAAGTTCTCTACTTTTATATTCTACTCCGATCCAACTGGACCAGATTGGTTAACTAATCAATACATTATGCCTGGTTGGCTGGTTAGCTTAACATCTTAACACAAAGATAGAAAAAGGAGATAGAAAAAGGGAGAAAACAGGACCTGCAGGTTGTTTAGACTAGAAGTTATCATATTTAGACTAGAAGTTCAGAGTCTCACAGGCAGAATCTGAGAAAGTTGGTTTTCTAAGTCTCTGACCAATTTGTGGGGACGACATATAAGCTTTATATCACCTAACTCTGGTTCAATGGTTGTCTAGTTACAACTGTAGAAAGCTTAGGGTAGGCTGCAAACTTACCCAGGAAACATGATAAATCAGTTTACACTCAATACACTGCTGACCCAGTTATGCTGTTATTAATAACCCAGTGGATTCAGGTTTAGCATTAGCCTGGCTGTTTATGTATCACACGGCAGTCACAGATGTGCTTTCAGCATATAAGCAGCAACATTCAGGGCCTCTTTATTTAGAGTTTGTGCTGCTCCGAGCAGAAAATGCTACACATTTTTATTTTCTTGTGTATTTCATATTTAGAAATTAAAAGTATGCTGAAACCCAGTGTATTTGCCTACTGATTTGACTGCTTCCTATTAAAACAGATTTTGTTTCCTTTAAGCAAGATGCCACTCATACTTGCAGTTTCTGCTCGATGTCTCTGAAATTATGCATGTCAGACTGAGCCTAGCAGGAGAGTACAAACTTTTATGCACTGGCTTAAATATTGATAAAGCAGTGAGCAGATGTTTGGCATTATATTATATGCAGATAAAAATTAAGTCAGGACTCCCTAAATCATACTAGACACACACATGACAGGGGGCCCTGCATCTGCCTGCCAGCTAGTGCCACTCTGCATGGCCTGGCTACCTCAGCTGGGGTCCAGTTGCAGCTGCAGAAAGGTTCAGGTGTTAGAGGGTGGTTCATGTGTTTGAGGACTCAGCCAATGTTTCTGTCACTAGCACTGGAGGAGACTGAGGCAGCTGAGCTCAGCCCAGAGTTTACCCAGAAGCAACTCAAAATACATACTCTCTAGATGTATATATGAGAGGCAAAAATCTTTTTTATTAAAGGCTTAATTTTCTCAATAGTTTAAATACACATTACCAGTTGTATAAAATCCTATGCAGTTCCTCTGTCTCCTTCTTACATGCATATTCAGGGAAAGATTTTTTTTCTGGCAAGTTAATGCTAAACAAAGTATGGCCTGGACTTTTCAGTGTAAGGGAAGCAGTGCATACAGGAAATGTATCCAAGCAGCTAAATATCACTAAGACAATAGTTCGAGATGTCCAGGATTTCAGATCCAAGGCTGTATAAAGGGGTTTTGTGTTGCTACCAAAATTATTTGCTACATGGGCCTTTGCCAAAGTGATGTTATTTTAACCCAGAAACTTGGAGGCAAACTGTGAATTAGTCACTATTAAACTTCAGCTCGTACTGAAGAATATCTCTTGGAGATAAGAAAAGGGGGAGAGTGTAAGTGATGCTACAAGGGATGAGAAGTAAAATAGCAGTGCTGCCATTCAGATGCACTTTTGGAGTACCAGTGGTTTAATGTTGGCATATATGTAATGCTAATGACTGTTTATGATGAAGATTTGTGATAAAAGACAAAAAGAGCTAGAGGTCTTTTCCATTTAATTAACTACTGAGTCTGAGTTCTTCTCAAGCAATGTGTCAGTGCTCTTAGAATTGTTGTCCTGACACTCCTCCTTTGAGATTGTCATTTGTTTCCATGATGACAAGACATAAATCATCTAATATTATTTTACACGGGATTAAACTGGGATAATCTGTTTTAAAAACAAACAAAAACAAACAATGAAGCAAAAAACATCCAAGCCTCAAGCTGCATCAGGAGAAATGCTCTCTAATGCTTTGGCTTGTCTCCGTTTCCCATAGTTGCCAGACCAGGTCTAACAAAAGGCCTGCTTCCCGCTTGGAAGCAGGCATCCATCACAGCATCAGGAGTATGCTTTCCATTGGGCTATCCGAGGGGATATGGAAATCTCTCTTGGTGATCAGCAGATGGAGACATGACTGATAGCAGACTCAGTTCCTCAGGCATTAGCTCGAGTCTGTGCTGCATCTCTGGATAAGGCACCAGAAGCAGTTTGTAGGAACGAACTTTATTTCTCTCTCTCAAAAAAGTGTCATAGCGCTCACTTGTGCAATCAAACCCCTTCTCATGTGCTGAGGGAGGAATCCAGAGAGGTACCCAGCTGAATATGTGCTTGGGGAGCTGTGATTAGTTTCTAGCCAGGTCTCAAACAGAGCAATGCTGTAATCTTTTCTATTTAACTTTTTTAGAAACATCTTTCTTTGCAAGGAAAGCACAAGCAGCCTCACTAAGGGAAATTCAATTACTGATAAGATAGGCATGACTACCAACCCTAGCACCCCCACTGAAGTGTTTTATCCATTAATTACAATTGTGAGATAAAGTAAGAGCCATTTATCTGGTTTTGACAAAATTGCCTCTTAAGCTGCATTGGACCATCCTGTGGCACTGAGTTACTCCAATTAACTGTGCTACAGTACTGATCCTCTTGTTTGTTCTTCACTGGTGCCATTTTATACCTCATTACTTCTTATGAGGAACAGTTAATAACTAACCAATTCAACTTCCTCCCTCGAGTATATAAGTTACTGCTATTGGCCCCACAGTTTCCTCTTTTTTCAGGATTACAAACCCATGCTCAGTTAGTTCACATGTAGAAGTCCTTTCTCTGATTTCAACTATCCCTTTGTCCTTTAAGCTTTTTCAAGTCTGCTTAAGTTCTTAAATGAGTTCAGTAAATCCATAACTCATTAGAGTATTCTGTTTCATGTAGAAAAAGGAAAAACTCAACAAGGAAGCTTCTAAAATTCCTTTTCATTCAGTAAAAGAGAACAAAAACTCAGAAATACTTAAACTTTCACTTTTTTATCTAACCATTTAATGGAAAATGCATCACCATCTCTTTGAGCAAGAAATGAGCACCAGCAGCTTCTCTTAAGTAATTCTCTTGATGAGTACCCTGAAATATTTTTTTTCTGCTGCTCCTTCTCCCTGGTGACGTGAAGGCCAACTTTCTTTCCTAAGTTGCACTGCTGCATCAAGACTGACAAAGAGATCTCTACAGCCCACTGACTAGGTGACAGTCCAAAAGGAGCAAGGACCACGTGAATCCTTCCAGATGGAGTAGTAGCTGCTTCCAACACCCTGGAAGTGTGCTGAATTCTCAGCTTTTATTTCAGTTTTGGTGAACCTCCTTCCTTTAGCTGTGTGTTCAGAGTGATGCCCATCCCTTCCTGACTCTCTTCTTGAAAACATAGAACGGGCATCTAAGATGGGGAAGGGCTTGGGATCTACTGCTCCTGTCTGCTCATCCCGTGGCTTAAGGTCCTCAACAGAGGTGGGATTTAAGGAACAGCTCTAGTCTCAGTGGTTTTTTTCGTGTTGATTATCTTGGGCAGCTGTTGGGAAGAGCTGGAGATGTTTACTTTGTATGCACTGTATAAGCAGATAATGTGCCTTGTTCAACGTATGGAGGCAAGCATAGGAAACAAGCACCTAAATCTTACATAATGCAATGCTGACCATTAAAAAATCCAAGTCCTTTTTAAAGTATTCCAATCCTGAAGAACTGGAATACTTTTAAAATCTGGTTCTCAGAATCCAGTTTTAAGAACAGCAAAAAATTAGTGTTTATTCCTATTATCAGTTGAATGATTTATTGAATTATGTCCCTAAATTATTGATTCAGGAAGTTGCAAAAGGTGATGCCCGAAGGACTTCATAGTATAAAAAAAACTGAAAACAACCAATCAGACAAAAAAACTGGAATTGGTTAGTATGTATGTGTGTAGATGTTCCATTTCTTATTTGGTGTCTCCTTGGACCCAACGACTTTATTTCCTGTTCTTCTCAAGAGCTATGTATTAGGAAAAGATTTTCAGAGCTCTTTTTAGTAATTAGGTTCCTAAATCAAGCAAGAATTCTGTACTGTTTTTAAAGACAGACAGGTAGAATCCTTTCTATCTAATTTAGAATTCTAATCAAAACATTGTCCTGTCAATATTTCAAACACAGATCTCTGCAGGGCAATCTAACTCGGCCTATCATAGCTATCCAGGTTATTTTTGCAGCCTACAGAAAAAGGGAAGCACCTGTGAAGCTCAGCTGGACCCAGCCAGTTCTCTAAGTACAGATTGATTGCACAAAGAATTTAAAAGCCTCATGAGGGAAATAAAATTCTTCTAAATTAAGCACCAGATTTAGTAGGATTTAGACATCAACTTGTGAGCTGAAGTCTAAACTCCCATTATAATCACTGAAGAACAGGTCAATACAGTCAATGGAGTCTAAAAACCAATTCAGCTTTCCCCTTTTCTAGAAGGATGCAGTTAATATGAGATGGCCTATATTTTGTGAAACATTTACATGGGGACTGCACACTGACATGAAACCTTCACCCCACATCTAAAATGATACTAGTTTTAACTTGGAAATCCTGATCCAGGGGAAGATTTCCTCAGATGCTCCAGGATACCCTGCTTCCAGCTATTAATCCAGGGAGGCATGGGATTATGGGTGCCATGTCAGATTTCCCAAATTCTTATGAATGTCAGAGCTACCCTCACTATCACACAGTGCCACTGTTTAATCAGAATCTACCTTGCCTGCCCCTCTTTTGAACATTTGTGTCAGTTCGAGTAGAGGATTCACTTTCTCTGTAATTTTATTGTTACACCTCTAAATCCTGTATGTGGATTATCCAGCTCTCACCCTCCTGAGAAGCAAAAGACCACAGCCCAGGACAATTTAAGCTGCCAAGTATCAGCAGATTGTAAAAAAGCACATTCTGGAAGATTAAATATGGGTTAGGCAGCCATGACAGAGTTATGGAGCCAGGAAAATTACAGTGTTATGCTTTGAGCTGATGTTAGATTTCAGCCACAAATGGTGTGCTAGAATATGAATGCTTGCCTGGCACTGCAGTCTTGATTTTTCACTCCATGAGAATCTCCCAACAATTGCGCAACAGTCAAGCTATTCTTTTTTTGGACTCTAGCCCTCCAATGCTCTTATTTCTGTTTACACAGAGGCCAGACTTGAGGAGATGGCAATTATGTTTAGCAGGGATACTGTGTGATGCCTTCCTGAAGCTCAGAAGGTGGTGGTTCAAACCTTTCTCAGATGAGTAGGATGGGGAAGCTTTCCAGCTTCTTCATGCTGTCTTCTGACCAGCAAATAATTATGCAAAGAAAGAAAGACAATCCCCCCCTCAGAGCAGATAAAGGCACTAGCAGTTAGTGGGTAGACTCAGGCCATGCTGTCTGAGAAAAAATTACACACTATAATTGACACAAAAACATAAGGATGGTTTCTCAGTGGCTCCCTTAACAAATTAGTTTAAAACCAACGAGTTCTCAAGGGAGATTACACAGAAGTAGAAAGGATAATCTCTTACGCCATAAAAAACCCTCCAATTATCATTGCATGAGAAAGGAGGTAATAGTGTTTTGTATTACAGTCCAACCCTAATCTGTGCCACAAATGGTGACTTTCAGGTTTTATATGGAAAATATGCAAAAAAAACCAACCCGTTATCTCTCAACTAAGAAAATAAGAGAATATCATAGACTTTTAAAACATGCTTAATTCTTGGTCTGACATAACTGTACATCATATCATCATATGTAATTTAAAAAAAAGGTTCAAAATCATCTGTCTCAGCACCATGTTATAACATGATGGAGATCTTTTGGGAGCTGTGCTAGTTTTGGCTGGGGTAGAGTTAACTTTATTCACAGTAACTGGCATGAGGTTGTGATTTGGATTTGTGCTGAATGCAGGGTTGATTAATTATAGAGATGTTTTTGTTATTGCTGAGCAGGGCTTAGACAGAGCCAAGGCCTTTTCTGCTTTTTGTGTGACCAGGCTGGTGAGGAAGTTGGGGTTGCATGGAAGGTTGGGAAGAGACACGGCCCAAACAGGTGACCCAAACTGACCTAAGGGATATTCCATATCACATGACACCATGGTCAGTGTGTAAAGTGGGTGGGAGAATGAGGAAAGGGGGAAGGCTAGAGTAAGGGTGTTTGTTTTCCCAAGTCACTGTTACCTGTGATGGGGCCCTGCTCTCCTGGAGATGGCTGAACACCTGCCTGCCAATGGGAAGCAGTGAATTAATTCCTGGTTTTGCTTCACTTGTGTGCATGGCTTTTGCTTTCCCTATTAAATTCTTTATCTCAACCCACTATTTTTGTAGCTTTACCCTTCCAACTCTCTCCTGGATCCTACTGGTGGAGGAGTGAGTGAGCAGCTGTGCAGTGCTTGGCAGCTGGCTGGTGTTAAACCACAACAGGGACAATTATCCAGGCAATTAAAAGGTATTAGAACATGTACATGTATTCAAAGTGAAAAGAGACTAAATTTGACCTGAAAATTTTATTTTTTGGAAAATGTCATTACAAACACAAGTGTTAAATTAAAAGAAGATTTTAAATAATTTTTTTGTTTACTTTACAATGGTGACTTGATAGCCTGTGTTCCTCTAAAACTGTGATGGCAGTAAAGAAATTGATTAATTTTGGTAAAGGAAAGAAAGATCATTCTTTTCGCAGCAATTAATGTTTGCATAGCAAGAGGTCCCCTATTTTAATAAAGAATGCTCTTTGAGGATGACAGCCTTCAAAGTATGCATCAGAACTTCTTAAGAACTCAAAAAGTCTCCAAAAGTTAGAGAGGAAACATCCTTTATTCCTGTTGTTTGGAATGAGTTCCCAAGACAGGATCAGGATTTTGCATCTAAATAGGAGGTTGAAACCTCTGTTAGACAACCATTTCTTCCATTTTCAGTACAGCTAAAATCACAAAGCACTGGAAAACTTTGGAAACTTCAATGATCTGAAGACACTGCAGAGTTTACTATAGGTATGGAAATCAATAGCACACTTTGTATGGGTTATTAGTTGGTAAGTACTTGACTACAAAACGCTGGGTTCTCAGGTCATTTTTTATGTTTTTACCACTTTGAAATTTTGTGTTCAGAACATTTTCTTCCAATCTTTTCCAGCTCTGTAGCATTGTATTAGCAAGCAAAGACATAAGCAGATAACCTTTTGGAGAGGGGTAATTTTCTAAAGTGAGTGCTTTGAGAGTTTTTTTCTCAAGATATGTTGTCTGAATAATTTGTAATAAAAGGCATCAACCAAAGATTGAAAAAAAATTTTAAAAGCCCAGGTGTACATCTCTTCTGCACAGTGCTTTTGGCCCATCCCTTCTATGTCTCTGCATGGCAGGCCTGCTTGGGCACACCACGCCCCAGTTTGATGTCATCTGGCAACCTGATAAGAATGCATCACCTTGCACCTTTGACAAATTGGACAGGTCCCAAAAGAGACCCCTGCAGTGCTGCATTACAATCTGCCTCTAAACCCACAAACTCTGAGTTCAACAGTTTTTTTACCCACTTGGCATCCCATGCATTTACTGCTATCCTCTTGGCATCTTAACTTGAGTACAATTACAGGATCATAGAATGTCCTGGTCTGGAAGGGACCATAACATCATTTACTTCCAACACCCCTGCCTTGGGCAGGGTCACCTTCCACTGGACCAGGTTGCTCAAATCCAATCAAAATCCTATCAAAAATAAGACCAAAACAATCAGGTCCTACGGCTGTCACATGTTCAAACCATTTCACTTCTGCAAGGATGGATCTCCTGATAAAATATTTGGAATTTAAGAGGCTGTGGCTCACACATTGCTTGAAGACCCACTGAACAGGTAAAAATATTGAGCAAGTGAGATTATTTGAGGAAATCTGTCTGATTGCAAATATGTGTTTCAGGTAATTAAATAGTTGCTGCCATACCAGCTGCTCTATCAGGAAATGTTTGTCAGCTTTGAGTCCACATTCAACTTTATCACACAGACTAAAGACAACGGGATCTATTTATCTCTCTTTAATCATTATATTTTCACTATCTGTGACATGTACTGTGACTTAGATATTGATTCTAGTCTTTTATAGGGTAAATATTGATACAGTTATAACTTTCATCAAATTTCCAGGTTGTCTTTCCACCCAAGATAGCTGATGGGGTTTAACATTCATTACACTATTGACTAAGAAAGATGTATTTTTTATATTTTTGAAGGTGAATACTAATATATTCTCCATTCTTTCAAAATATCTCTTTCAAAATATGCTAACCGCTTATTAAAAGATAATGCTGAAAAAAACCCTGTACAAATAATATTTCAGAATGGTAATATATTCATTTTCAAATATGAGTGATGCATATTTTTGAACCTTATTTTTACACAATAACTGTATTATACCATACTGTTATTAGCAGTTAGATTGCCGTGGGAAATGGCGGGGCGGGGAAAGTTTTTGTTTGTGCTCAAGGTCCCCAGAGCTTGTTCCAGGACAGAGCAGATGTGCACTTCACGTGATTCTCTGTCCCCCACTCCCATCAGACCTCTGTAGGTCTTGGGCATAGGAACATGCTGGCTGCTCAACCATCCCTTCCCTTGTCTGACAACAGAGGACAGCACACAGTGTGTTTTTTATGCCAGCAGGTTGCCAGCCCCAAGCAGTGAAAGAAGGCCAAGGCAGAAGCGGTGCCACATGGAAGGGATGGCCCAGCAGCAGCACACCTGTCAGTCACCAGGAGGTTGCTTGTTCATTTTTACAGAAACTGATTTTTTCTCCCAGCTCCTGAGAAGCTGTACACTGCCACCCTCCCATACTGAAACTCCACCAGGAATACAGCCAGATGTGTGCCCAGGAGGTGCTTGTCAATGTGTCCTTCTCCACCTGTGCTGAAGTTCTTTTACCACCAGCTCTAAAATCCTGCCCTTAGTGTGGGGACAGGCCTAAATCCATCTCCTTCTTCTGCTGGCCTGTGTAGAAGTGAGGCAATTAGCAACACTTGGATGAGAGAAGACAAAAAAATCCCAGCACCAACATATCCTACCCCTGTGCACTCCCATCCTTCTGACCCTGAGAGGAGATGACTGCATACCCTTGATACACTCCAGCATGAAGATCCTGTTAGTGCTAGTCCTTGTTATAGAGCATGAGAGAAGTGAAGGCTCTAATCCTCCATCCTTCTCTCAGGCCTAAAACTGCTGATGGGTTCACATTACCTTCTGCCTGGCACCATTTGGGATGTGCAGCACACATCTGGGATGTGCAGCAGCAAATTGATGGTTCTACCTCTGCCACTGACCTTCCTGCCATACCTTCTTGACAGCAGTACTGATTGTCTAGATGTAAGAAGGATGGGAAAACAAAGTGAACTGTCTCAGACATTTAGTGGGAAAAAAGGAGTCAAATATCCCATCCTTCTTTTTAAAGAATTAAGAATGATGGAATCACTAAGAGCTTTGTTGTGGACTCTTATTTGCTGGCCTGCTGCCTGAAGAAAAGTATTGAAAAGATTAAGGGGTCTACAAGAGAAAAAGGAGAGTCTAAAATAGATTGAAGACAGGAGGACTTAAGTAAGGCTGTTTAAATGGCATTTTTGTCTCAAGAGCCTCTCCAAAAAACCTTTAGAAACTCAGGTCATCACAGGAATTTCACATTGATTAGAAACCAAATTATTACAATTCACTGATTTCCTGGTTCAAGAAGTTACTATTGCAAAGTTTACTAGTATTTCAAAGGGATGCCTCATCTCAGCAGCTGGTTTTTTGTGTCCCAAATGTCTGTCTGCCCTCTCTGTGAACTGACACACAGTGGTGTGCTATTTAGTTCCACTTCCACTTCAAAGCTCGTAAAATCACCCCACAGTTCTCTCCAGGATGTGAATGTTTATGAAACACCAGTCAGCAACCCTGACTGCAACCAGCAGCACCTATTTTTGAAGCCAGCAGGCTTTTTAGCTTCATGCTACTCATCCACAGCATCAGAGTCAAATATCATGAAAACTGAATTAACCTGCATGAGAAAAAGGAGCCAGTGAGTTCCTCTTGCCAGGGAATGCTTCAGCTTTATTGCAACCACAGTTGTCATCTGTGTCACCATAGATGGGCACCAACTAGAAAAATGTATGCCCTATTGCCTAAGGCATTCTGGGCAGGCAGGAGGGCTGGTGAAGAATTTGTTTTGGTGACAGCTGGAGGGGCCTAGAGGGCTGTCAGCTCTAATACAGTCACATTGAGGATTAATTCCCACATGCAAGACACAGCTATAAGCATCAAAATTTGGAACCCATTTAATCAGGGGAGCAGCAGTGTCTGCTCTGGTCAGCAGGAGATGTGTCATTTGCTGTGGTACTCTCTGAAATACACAGGTTCAGGGTTTTCACTTCAGCAGATTATTCTTGTAAATGCATAAACTGACTGTTTCAAGTTCCTTTGTACTGGAAAATCCTTCTCTTCTACAGAAGAACCAGAAAAATTTTGCTCCAAAAAAAGAGAAAGATTGCAAATGAAATTACTTGAACTGCAGGTAGATCACCTTGCCTGAAGAGATAAGCAAATTAGGACAGGTTTTGTTCTCCATAATACCAGATAAACTTGGAATAAATCCGTAGGTCTCATCAGAGCTGTCTCTTACTTCTACCAGTGTGAGCAAAGCAAAAAAAGTCTAGTTAGCTCTTTTCCCATGTAGTGTAAATAGAGATTTGCACATTTGATATGTATGTAAAGTGATAAAATTTATTCTATCAATCTCTGTTTATGTATATAGTGGTCTCACATAAATCAGGAAAATGCATCTATGCATTTGTTTTCTTTTTCCTGTTTTAAAGGAGGATTCTGGCAAGGACAGCCCATTGGCAAGAAGCAGAAGCTGAACTCCAGCTATCATTACTGATATCCCAAATACCATATGAAACTTTCCAGAAACATTGAGAATTTTAGTTTTGTTTGGAACTTTTCTGAAAGCTTCCCTTTCAGGCAACATAAAAAAATAATTATATTACCTGCAGTTAGGGTTCTGACAATTTTAACAACTAGTCATTCGATTTTCATAATTACAGCATTTCCTAGATACGTTATGTCACAGATACACATCTGTGTAGTCTTTTATTATATGCATTCAATCTGTTTTTAAAATCCAGAAGTGGAAAAATAGCACCTCCTGCCAAGCAGAGCTATTATTTTAAGTGTCAAGCATTAGGCTTTTCAAGACCTGTGAACCTGTAGTAAGTAAGAACAATTTTATGTGGAGAGTCTGATCCTGAATACAGTCACTCAGCCCTCAACTCATTAGATTTTCAAGAGCAGAGCAAAGGCAGACAAAACCCAGATTTTTACCTGAACTCTACATTTGAGACATCTTTGTTTGAATCAAACTTGCTATATGCCAGATTTGGATGATTTTAGCTCAAGCTGAGGTTCTCCTTGAGACACCGGAGCAGTGGGTGTGTAATCTGAAAAGTTGGAAGGGAGTGTATAATGGGCTCCTCTTGTTCTGCAGAAGACTCACAGAGCAGAAGTTAACCCAACAAGCCCCCAGTGCACTGATACTGCAGATCTGAGATGTTCTGAGAAGGGGAAAATTTCACTAGTATTCTCTCCCTTGCTTCACCCTAATTTTGGCAGATTCTTTAATTTCCTAGGGTAAGTCTGACCAACTTGAAACTATGCCATCCTAACAGATTGGTACAAGCATGAGGACAGGAGACAATGTACAATAGGTGTGTGAAATGTGCCAAGCTATAAAATTATTTTCTGCCTAAAGCTTCCATACTTCTTCCAGATAGGGCAAGTACTCAGGAATTGCAGTAAACTTTTAAAAAATTAAAATAAAAAATTAAAAATAGAACAAAACAAAATTAAATTCCAGAGCTGCTGGAGGCTTTCCCTGACCTTTACATGTATTAGTGAGCATATTTATTTGCAGAAAGACATTAGGGAAGATACTAAAATGTGCTTTTCTACCTCTTCCATATCTGACAACAATTTCATTATTTTCTTCATTATTCCATACCCTCAAAAATAAAGAAGAGATGCTGGTTTTCAATGGCTAAGAAATGCATCACTTTTCATCTGTAAAATCAAAATTCAACTTTGTCCTTACTAAATGAGTTGGTCTTTTGAAAGAAATTCATTAGTGCATGACCAATGGAATTAAAAAAAGAAATGCATCTGTGCAGGAAAAATTTTGCTCCACAAATAACTCCAGAAAGTCATATTCCTGTGCACTGACATCAGGGCTCTTCATTTGTGTCTTCACCAAATCAAGCTATAAAAAAGAGCATGAGGCATCCCACAACCAGCTACTCCTAGTCTGCTGCAAGCAAAACTGTGAACACCAGGCGAGACACAATCCTCACTGCCGCCATGCAAGATACTACTTCTGAAATTCCCCTGAATTTTTCTTTGCCATGATAGTAAATCATCAGGGTGTTTTTAGCAATAAACACATCTATTCTGCCTTTAAAAATCACAGTTTTGCACTCCTGCAATAAATTTCACTTAAATATATGCAAAATATAATATTTACTTTCAGCATCATTCTCAAAAGGTATTTTTGATTTGTCTGTTTGGCTTTGGATGTTGTTGTGTTTTTTCAATTAAAGTCAACGTAGGTGAAATTGAAGACTTCAAGAATTCTGAATCATATAATGAAAAGCAATTTACCATTCTGCCTGGAGAGAGAGATTTTCAATCAGTGTGTCCTTCCTGCAATGACTTATGGATTAGAAGCATAGAGGTTCTTAAAAAAGAGAAAAAGGAAAAAAAAACAACTAAGTGAAGATGAATATAATAAGGTGTAGGCTGAGAATAGCACATACAGACAAGAAAACAAATGAGTGGTTCTGCCAGGGAGACTCAACAGAAAATGAAAAGAGAGACATCCTGGGCCAAGCACTCTGCAAGATAACATGATAAAAGTTATAGCAGAGGAGGTACACAACAGAGGAAGATGTGGGCACAAAAATAATAGCAGGGTGAGGTAGAAGTACAGATATTGCCAGTCACAGATAGAGCTGAAAAAGGACAAGGATACAGCATAACTGACAATGCTTGGCTCCACTGGTTGCTGTTGCGACTCCTATTTGAGATCCCCATGACACGTATTTCTCCACATCTTAAAATTATTAAAAGCAATACTCCAATAAAACCATGAATTTTTATAAAATACTTCATTAAAAGAAAAAAAGGTTATATAAATGTATTACATAAATCACAAAACTTGCTGTGAAATTACATGACTAATTGGGAAAGAGACATCCTAATGTTTGCACTGAGGGATCCAAAGCCTGTAGCTTAAATTCTTGGGGTACAGAGGAACTCTTTAGTCATTCAGCATTCTATTACTATCAATGTATGCACTGCCCACAGCCAGCACATACAGAAATGTGTACTTCTAATGCTACACTGGGCATTAGAATGCTACTTCTAATACTGCCTTGGTTAAGCTAATATTAAAAGGGTACCATGCTGACCATGGTTACTGCATCCTATGGGCCTGCTGTTATATTGTGAGTTCATACTATGTTCAGTTATTCCCTGCATCAAGACTAAAAAACTTTCAAATGGGCAATAGAGAAGACCTTGGTTCCTAAAATCTCTGCAGGCTTATCTGGTCACTCCTGGGAACTGTGAGTGCACTATTTAGCAGCAAGTAGTCATGTCCTTTCCAATATCTAGCCAACAGCTCAGGTGATGCTCAGGCACAAGTCACCTGAATAAGAGCAGCCTGTCCCCCAGTGCTGAATAAAGTAACTCACATTCTGCTGGGTTGTTCCAGAAATTACTTGCTGCCATGCAAATAAGGCAACTGGATGCCAAAGAGGGAGCAAAAAGCTTGAAGTGAGATTTTGCAAATATATCTAAAGTCACTTCCTTCAGCCTCTCATACCAAAAGCAGTCCTGTCTGCTAAGGGCTGTTCTTGACCTGCCTCCCAAACTCACAGCAATAGGAATATATTGCCATGAGGCCACAGAAATACTAGTCTAGGTCAAAACTTACCAGAAGTTTGTAGTAGTCATGGGGATGAAGATAAGAAAAGTCATTAACAACCTTCAAAAACATTTCTATCACCCTCTGGACCTCAGATCTGTGAATAATCTGGGTGGAGTGTGCGCATTAATTGCAGGTATAGGGGGAATGACTTGCCTGACAATTGTTATGCAGCATCCCTCTTGAACCAGAGGGCACCAAAATCAGGCACCTGAAACTTAGCACAATACAGCACAATTCAATACAATATAATAATTAGTCCCTTTCAGCAAAACAACCACCCCAGCTCCCTTAGAGCTAATACCCATGACACATGAATTCTTGTTAAATTGATTTATTTTGGATGACCCCGACTATCTTCCAATACCAAGAGGTTTAGCCTGATGTTCACTTATCTGAATAATATTTTTCAGTCCCATTTTTTTCCACATCCAAGCCTGTAGAAAAAGGCACTTTTGGTGAGCTTAAAGCAAGACAATACTGCTTAACAAATCTGCTGGGGCTGGTTTGTTTAACAGCACTCATTTTAGATGGATGTGCTGAATCTACACACAATTTGTGAGTGATGTGATTTCTGACAGCTATGACTATTAGTGTCCTTGAATGCTTTGGGAACACAAGTCAGGGTAACAGGTTGATATTACTGAATACAGTGTTTTTAAAATGTGGCTTGCTGCTGAGACATGCACACGAAGGAATTAATCTACATGATATTAAGGAAAAGAAACCCCAACCTTTTGTTTATGTACACAAAGCAGAGAAAAGGGCATAATTTCAAGTTACTTTATTTTCAATAAATTTTTCACATCCCACAAGAGAAAGAAGGCTGACTCCTTGAGTACAGATCCATCATATTCCAAATCTGTTTCCCACGTGCTTGCTGTTACTCTTCTGAGTGCAAAAATATAGAAGAATGAATTTTGAAAACCATTGCAAAGGTGAGGTGAGAGGGAGCACTAAGGTGAAAAGCACGCTCTCCCATGAGAAAGCAGTTCATACTGCAGGTGACATTTGCAGGAGCATGGCCTATATTCCATCTCCTCAGCTGTGGTGAAATGCATCTGAAATAGTTTCTAGTGCCTAGTTTTGGTCCCCACAGTTCTAGAGGGATGTGGAGAAAGCAGAGAGGGTTTCTAAGACATTCAGAAGTCTGGGAGAAAGTGGAGAAAGTCTCCAAAACATTCACAGTTCTAGGGCATATGATCTACCTGAATGGAAGAAGATTACCTCCAGAAATCCTATTTTACCAATTCCCTTCAATCTCACAAAAGTATAATCCATGATGCTTCTGAATTGCAAGAAATTCTTGAGAAAATTGTGGTGGTGTAGGACAGGGAAATAGTTTCATTTTTTTGATAGATAAACAAGGGCTTATAAAGATGAGTGTAATAAATGTTGAATAGAATCAAAAGATGCTTCAAAAAGCATTTGGGATTAAAGCTTTAACCCCAAAGTGGTTAAAAATGGTAAGAAAGTCTATGAAGTCAAAAGTCAAACATATTCTATGAGCAAGAAAAGTGCAAATGTGTCATCAAAAAGCTGGAAATCATCTCAGGAAAAATCAAAACATACTCCAAGAAACTTAAAGAGAGAGAGAAGTTCATTACAAAGAGGTACCAAAAAATAACACAGCTGTGTTCTGTTAATATGGAAGTTAATGAAGAGTTGAAGTTGGAAATGGAAAGAAGCAGTATTAGAAAGAATGACTTCTTCACAATGTTCATCTTTGCATTTCTATGTAATGGAATCCTTGACCAAAACTCAAATAGGTAATGAAAGTGCTCTTTGTTTCACACAGGTTTGAAGCTTCTGACATCATATTCAAAATGTTAAATCAAATCCTTCTGGGTGAAAGTAGAAGTGCCTCTGGCTATTTACGCAATATTTTTCTGAAGACTAATTTTAAAGCCAAACTTCAAATTGTATTATGTTTTTAAGTGCCTATCTACTTCTGGGTTAAACAAAGGAGCAAGGGTTGATGAGGTACCACACCTGAACAAAGCACTATGATTTCCACTACATTCCCCTGAGTTTTTAAATCTTTTTAGAAATGATGGAAGAGAACTGTAATTCATGGAGGGAGATAGGTCATACTACAGAATGATGTGCTGCAGTAAGTATGCTAAAAAACTTCTGAATACATTTATAAGAGATGCAAGCCTTTGACAACACCTGATACCTTAACTATTGTGGTAGAACATATATTTTACAACATTTATGGAGATAAGAGAATCCACAGATTTGCATTTCCAATTTATGTCTGAAGTAAGTAACATTCAGAAAACACTTCAATTTTTCCCAAATCAGAGAATTTTCATAGATCTAACATAACTTAAAAAATACTTTACTTTTTTATTTTCTACTGAATTGTGATTAAAAATTTTTAGTAGCACATCTTCAACAGGACTGTTGTCATTTATTTAAACTGATGGAAAAATAACTCAAAGTATACAAAGTTCAATGAACATGAAGTTTCCCACTAATTTATCTGTTAATAAAAAGTTAGTTGTTTTGCTTTGGGCAAAGAGAATATCTTCAATAATATTAATAATAATGTTTTACAAGCCAGAAATTATATCGTTTCACTGTCAGCCTCACCCATCGTAAAATCATCACTATATAAAAGAAATCTACATTTTTGGTACTGGAAGTACTTGGTTTTTCCTCAATATATTTTTCCTATGTCAACACCCAGAATCTTTTCAGAAGACTCCCAAAAACTCTAGAGTCCATTTCTATACTTTTTAATCAATTCTGACCTAGTCTAAGATTGCAAATGATCCATTCAACTAACTGGATTTAGAACATCCAGTTAGTATGACTGGTTTTGATTCTCATTTCCATTCCCCCATCAAAATATAAAACCATTAGATAATGACCTCACCAAAATAAATTTAGAAACAGGTATTGAAAATTTGCCTTCTAACTACCTAATTGAATGTTTTACAGTCATATCTCCAAAGGCTTATTTAGCTATTCTGTCAAAATGAGAAGACCAACTTCATCTCTTCACAAGCAAGAACACTGTCACAGAAGAGAAAGTTTAGTTGGGAGCACAGACAACTACTGTCTCCTTAAGTAGACCCTGAACTGGCAAATAATAAGAGAAATATCACCATGAGTTGCAAACTCTTCCATTTCAGGTAGCATGAGTTACCTTTGAAAATGTTATCTTGCCATCAAATCTTGAATCTATTGAAATAAGTTCAATTTGTTTGCTGCAGAATGGAATGCAGCTCTTTTATGTATGCTAGACCTTTCCAGGATTTCTAGGAAGATGTGCAGAGATATTGTAATGGAACAAATGCTATGCTAAACTCTTCTTTAAACTCTCACAGTAGAAGAAACTATTAGCTGAGTCCACTTTTTAAAAAGAGCAATTAAATGAGCTCAGGCAGTACTAGTTTTCAAACAGTAAACCTCTATGTACGTGCTATGTACTCAGGTAAATATGAATAGATGTGAACCATCATCATGCAGTTTTGTTCGCAGCTGTTTTCCATGCTATAACGTCCCAGGAAGATTATTTCCACTCAAAATGTTTTAGTCTTAGCATGCATTTTCTAATCAAATTATATTAGGTATTGGGAAATGTTGAATATCTGATCCACTCTGCTACGGTGCAAATCAGCTGTGAACTATTAGCCAGATAATCACTTTTCCAGGAAACTTTATGTAAACTAACACACTTTTAAACTGTCTGTGGATGAAGAAGGTGTAGCACTCCACACCATTGAATGATAGGGGAAGTTTGGGAAACTAGCTATGAGTATCAGTAATACCTGGCAAGAGTGACTGGCAGTTAAGGCCCACTTAAATGACTGTCTGGAGGAGCTAATGGTCTGAGGCAATGTTCACTGCTCAGACAGTCATTAAGTATAAGAATCTACCTGACCTGGAGGTCATTACTGCTCACATTAATTTCTGCAATGACGAATACTCCATGCGACTCTACCACATCTCCCTAAAGTAATTTCTACATCAAAACCTCCCTCAGGTTTCAGATCTCTGATGACATCTGGCAGCCAGGAACAGCATGTAAAAACACATTTACTTGAATGAAGATAAAACACCAAATGTTTAAACTGATCAGAACCACCAACTAGCTGGCAGACTCAGCCTGTAATTTTGGAATGACCCTAAGCATCCCTTTCCACATAGTCACTTGTTATTAGCTATAGATCTCCCATACTTAGATTGTTCAAGAATTACTGTGCGTGCATAAGCCTTTGTACTTGCCCAGCCTAAATAGCTTTTTAACCAGATATAGATCTCCTAAGAGCTACATTAATGTGAAAAGGCTTGGTGCTTACTTGAAATGAAGCACATCAGGAATAATTTTAATTACTATTGCTTATCTGACAGTAGAAGCTGTCAATAAACCTGCCAGTCATGCATCTACAATACCTGCACCCCATATGAGGTCTCTGCTCTGAAAAGATTTGAGTTCTCGTAGACATACAAGCAAAGGATGGCAACAAAAAAAGTCAGCATTTAAAAATTTGACCTAAAGAGATATGCTCAATGCAAGGTCTAAGGTAAGAGAGACCTGAAACCCATGTAACCTCCAGGGACTTACCCAATAGCTTACACTGCTCTTAGACTCAGAGTAGGATAACACCACTCAAAACCTTTTTATGAAACACCACAGTCACGGTCCGGAGACTTTCTGATGTGCATTGTATTTTGAGTTGTTTACAGTATTACTCCTCAGGTGAAAGTTCATGTCCTGGGTTCAAATCCTCACGTCCTTAGTCACTTGTGGGCACCAATTATTTGCTGAGTACCACTAGCTGAAGTCATAGAGACTACTCTAGTGAGCAGCTGCTCCCCAGGACACAGCCTGGGTCTGGAGGGTACAAATCTCGACCCTTTGTAACAGCTCACTTCTTTTTTACAATGCTGAACATGGCAGTAATATCATATAGAGCAAAAATAAGGTCTGCTTTCCTTCAGATTAGTTAAAACCATTTGTATTTTTGGATTTTGACACACCAGAACTAAAGAGTATAAAGATAACCATCATCAATACATTAATTTTGAGAGTTTCCATTTGTCTGTTTCCAAAACTGCAGTTGTCAATGCAAACAAGGTCTCTTTATTGGATATAATAGATCAAGTGGACAGTTTCTGCAAGAAAATAGATGAAAGTATGTAAAAGCCTCTTCAAAGGATCATTAATAAAAAGATGAATATTCTTTCAATATATCCATGCTTTTATAGTAGTCTTATGCACTGCTTGCTGCATGTAGCCTAATGCAAAAATTGTAATGCAAGGTCTGTCTGTTCTTGACATGTTGTATTATAAATTATTATAAACATCTCCAGTGCTGTTGGTAACAGTGTGAGCTGCTTTCCTGAGGTATTATTGTAGACTTTCAAAAGTGCTACATGACTTAAGGGTTTGACTTTTTATGGCCATGGTGACTTTTACAGGAATATAACAAAGTGTTTTATTAGTGTACTTTTGAATGTTTAGTAATTCAACAACAGTTTGCAGTGACTTCCTGTACAGCTATAGCAAACAACTGAGGTTTTAAAAGACACAGAGGGGAACAGTATTTGATAAAAAACATAAAAGGAATTGTCTCTCTGCATCAGTAGTAACAGCATCTTATACTTTGCGGGGAAGGTGGCCTTACTGGACCGTTAATATTTTTTGTCTGATTTCATACAAACAAAAAAGCAACACCTTCAGCCAGTCTAATTTTTCATGCTTTGCCCAGAAACAAACAATAGCTTTAATAAAGGACAGCTTCAACTCCTTGAAGACCTCCAGAACTGTCATTCTTAAACAAGGTGGGAAGATAAAGAATTTTTTCTTGACCTTTCTGCTTTAAAATATGACATATGTAAATAACGATGTGCCTTTACATTTTAAATGAAGGAGGAACTAGGACACACTTAAGAAATATATGCTCCTAAATCTAAATTCTGGGCTACTCCTTAAATAATTTGTTGGTTGATATATGAAATTCATGTCAGATAAGCAATATGTAGGTTTAGTACACAGTGCTTTTTTTTAAAAAAGGTAGAAAATTAAGATATGCTAATATAAGCCTCTAGCAGGTAAGTCCAAATGTAAGAATAGAGGCTTTCAGGCACAGAAAGAAGAAATTAGACAAAGTCAGGTGAAATAAAATGACAGAACAATATATCTAAAACTGCACTTTGGTTCTAGGGACTTGAAAGAATGTCATGTCTGATAGTATCAGACGTCAGACAAAAGGCCTGGAGGATGAGAATAAAATAGTCAGGGTCAGACAAGCAAAGATTATCCCTATCAAGTTATGTACGAGCAGCAGGAGAACCTGAGCCTGGCTAGAAACCAAAGGGTGAGCTGGAGCAGGGATTACATGTGTTAACCTGACACTTCTTAAGGCTTTGTGCTAGATGCCTGGGTGAGAGGCATAACATCGAAGGGAAAAACAAAAGGCTCTCTAGAAAGAAATTTCTGAAAGACAAACTGCAGGGAAAAAATGGTAAGATCTTCAGATAAGGTTAAAGAACAAATATAAGTTTTTTTCAGAGCTTTGTCACATAGTTCTGCCTCAAACTCAGCAGCATAATTGAGACAAATCCAATAATAATTCTTTTTGGGTTTTTTGGTTTTTGTTTTGTTTTGTTTTGTTGGTTTTTTTTGTTTCACAAAGTTATTTGAAATGTCACGCACCTTTAGAGAACTAGCTGGCTTGCAGTAAGAAAAACTTCATTTGCTATAACCTTTCAAAACACTAACTAATCAGCTAGAAAAACATTCTAGATTACTTGACCTGTCCATTAATGCTTTTCTTATTCTGGAGTTATATGAGTTCAGCAAGACCTGTGAGAATAACATATTAATATGTATATTATTTTCAGATCTTTAACATCTTATTCAAGATCAAAGAGATTTAGACTTTATCACCATAAGCATTTCATGTCATTTTTAAATGAAAATTATTTTAAAATAATATAAGCTAACTGTAGGTTTTTGTTCTTTAATTTGCCATCCAAATAAATTTACAAAATGTAGAGGTTATGTGAAGAGGATTCTGAAGAGAATGTTAGAAGGATTTTGCAGGTAAATTTTATTTTGCAGTTATGGCAAGTCATATCTTTTTCTTCATTTTTGTGATATGTTTCCATATCATTCTTTTGCACAGAAAAGCGTAATAGGTGTGCCTGGGCTTAAGAGTAGTGGTTTCTGGACTGCGGGTCAGGCAAAATGCTCTGAGAAGACAAGAAGGTTCAGTCTTACTTGTGAGTGTCTGAGTAAGAACCTCAAGAACATCTATAACTCAGGAAAAGCGTGAAATCTCAGGAAAAAAAGGGCATGCAAAAGTAGTGAAAGCCAGCAGGTTGGTAAGAAAGGCAAAGAGCAGATAAACAAAACTCAGAGGGGACTGTCATTGAGGATGTCATTGAAAGACTTATCCTCAGAGAATGCCCAAGTATCTGAGCTTGTTTTCCTGTGGGTAGAGGTCTTTCTACTGTGCCTCTTTATTTCTGTTCCTTCTCACACTACATTTTCTCTAGTGTACACATTCTGACAAAACTTCATTTCAGAGATTCAAATGCTACTGGTGTTCCTAGAGAAAACATATTAAGAAGCAAATCTCCCTCAATACAGTAGTTAGCACAGGGTCCACCCTCACAGGTGTAGTTTAAATTCTTTAGTTATGCTTTAATTTCCACAGGAATAATTTTCAAATATTGGCTGTCCAGACAAGGACGACATACTTAATTTTCTAGGCACATAAAGCCATAAGTAAGACTATGTTTAGAATTTGAAACCAAACCCTTTTTATCTCAGCTGTACATCTAGGTTTATTGTGTTAGATTCATCTACATGTTCCCATTGTTTCACAGTGGTTCAATCAACAAAGATATTTTATACAGGCAATCCCACGACCAGCTGGAACCCAACTCCCTGCTATTTAATATCAAAAGAAATATTTTTTTTTTTAAGAAATCTGAGAGGTATTAATCAGTGTGGATAACTCTTAACCTCTCGTGCAGCCACCACTCTTCCACTAGACCTGTTCTCTGGTTTTCCACTTCCTTCCCCTTACAAGAACATGACCTCACTTTTAGCATAACTGCTCATGCCATTCATTACATATTAATAGCTTCTCTGGTTTTTTCCTACATTTCATGCCTAACATACCACACCTCTCAACTCTTAATAAAGTTTATAGTAAGGAGAGTGAGAGCAGGAAGAGCAGAGCTCTTCTCTCATGAGTCAGGAAGGTATGGCAGATGGTGCACTAATGTGTTAATTAAATGGCTGCTTTGTCTGTGATTTTCCCATTGCTCACCTCCTGATGTTAAGAGCTGAGGAATAATGGAAGGGGTTAATGAGACATAAACTTATCCAGGTGGTCAAAACTTCACTGCAGCTCCTGAACACTAGGTGCCATCTCAGCAGTCAACAGCAAAAGGGAGGAAAAAGACTGATCATTGCATGCCACCAGCACTACAGAGAACTGCAGCCTGCTGCAGGACTCAGGTGTCCTTGCAAAATGAGGAAACTCATTTATAAGAAACTGCATATTCTCCTTTTCCTCAACTGAGGCAGGCTGAAGTATCATAGTGTCAGTGGATGAGGAAAAGGCAGAGACACTTAATGCCTTCTTTGTCTCAGTCTTTAAGACCAAAACCAGTTCACCTCAGGATGTTCAGCTCCCAGAGCTGGAAGTTAGTGACTGGGAGACAAGTGAAGGTGCCATAATCCAGGAGAAAATGCCTAGGATGCCAACTGGACACTCACAGGTCTACAGGTCCGGATGGGATTCACCTGAGAGTAATGAGTGAGCTGGCAAAAGAGCCAAGCCACTTTCAAGCATTTAGCAGCAGTCCTGGTTAACCAGAGAAATCCCAGTAATCTGGAAATTAGTGAATGTAACACCATCTACAAGAAGGGTTGGAAATATCATCCAGAGTACTGTCAGCTTGACCTCAGTACCACGGAAGGCCATGGAGCAGATAATCCTGAGTGCCATCACAGCATGTCCAGGACAACCAGGGGATCGTGCCCAGCCTCTCACTTCAAAAAGGACACTGAGGTGCTGGAGCAAATCCAGAGAAAGCCAACAAAGCTGGTGAAGGGTCTGCAGCACAAGCCCATGAGGAGCAGCTGAGAGAGCTGGGGGTGTTTAACCTGGAGAAGAGAAAGCTTGGGGAGAACTTCACTCATTTCTACAACTACCTGAGGGGGTTGTGGTGAGGTGGGGATGTCTCTTCTGCCATGTCTCAAGTGAAAAGATGAGAAAAATGGCCTAAAGTTGTGCCAGGAGAGGTTCAGACTTGATATTAGAAAAAAGAATTTTCACTTAAAGAGTGATTTGGCATTGGAATAAGTTGCTAAGGAAGGTGGTGGAATCATCGCCTCAGAAGTGTTCAAGAGGTGTCTGTATGTGGCACTTGGAGGTGTGGTTTAGGAGTGATTATGGTTGTGCTGGGTTGATGGTTGAACTGGATGGCATTGCAGGTCTCTCAGTCTTGATGATTTCCGTGATTCTGTGGTTCTGTTGTGTTGAAGGAGAAATGTTGCCAAGCTGATATAGCCAAACCCATCAAAGGGGAGAAATTATAGTAGTGCTACAGCACTAAAGAAGAGGGACAAAGCAGTTTTCTACAAAGTAGTTGTCCCCACTTCTTCCTACCTTTTCCTAGGGTAAAAAAAACCTGCCCTATATTAATTGCTCACACACCTAGCTCTTTGCTATCTACCACAGTTTTAATGCATTCACTTTTTCAGAGATAGCAGTTATCCACTGGTAGCCTCAGCTTCCACCTTTCCAAGCAGAAGTATTTGCACCTCCAACAGCTGTTTACACCTGCCAACGACGAAGCATAAAAGATAATGTTATCTCCTTTACTGTGTCCTTACTAAAACCTTACACTGTCAAATAGGAGTCCTGTGATGAGTGTTCTGTCATCAGTTTATGCCCAACACAGGTGATGCAAAGCTGTTATTCTTTCTCCTCAGACCTTACTTCAATCCCATTTTTCTTTCACAAAGGAGAACCCCGCTCGTTTTCCAATACTGTGATGCCTACAAAAATTCATGGTATCCTCTGGTACCTGAAAGTCCTGCTTTTCCTTCTGACCAATGTAATTTTCCTGCTTTTGTATTTATACCCATCTGCTTTCCATTTCCTTATGCTTACACTGAATATAGGCTAGACAAAGGATTATTTCTTTGTTCTGCTTTTAAACAGCACATGGAGTTGAAGTATATCCTCTGGTTAATGATTACAGCTCCTAGAGGCAATGGCAATAGAAATAAATTAAACCATGTTAATAACCTTAGTCATTTCATTCTAGAGATAGAACAGTATCCAAAGATCATAAACTACCTCTGTTTTATTTCTGGGAATATTTACAGGGATAAAGATGCAGAATGTTAAAAGCCTGTGTGCAAACCAACAAATATCCAGACTGAAACAATACTTGCAAGCATAGTTAAGTGAACCTCCGGTGGATTCAATAAGAATCCAATACCTGGGAGGTCATCAATCATTGTAAACCATTCCAAACAAAACTTTATACGTATCCTTGCTCCACAAACAACACCCTGATCTTGATTTTAATATACATACACCCATTTTTTCTTTCATATGCAGTTACACTGGGGCCAGTAAGTGAGAGTCTGCCTGAGAGTCAGTAGGAAGCAGGCCAAGATTATTCTAGACACTTACAAAAGCTGATGGATGTCTGGGTAATCTTGAAAATATCTCTAATATCATATCTATCTTTTTTGGCTCCTAAATTCCTTAGAAAATATTACTAATAATTGTCTTGGTTGGCTTTGAAAAAATTAATCAGTATTTGTATTTGGAATTAATCTTTAAAGACATTAGGGTACAGAAAAAGCAGAATATAATGGATAAATTCAATATTAAGAAACTGGAGAGGGTCCAGTATAGAGCTACTGAGATAGTCAAGGGTTGAGAGTACACAGCCTGCAAGGACAAGTGGAAGGAGTTGGGCTGATTTAATCCAACAGAAAAGTGGGTAAGAGAGGATTTAACAACCTGCCTCTAACTACATGAAACAATTACAGAAGTTCTGGAGCTAAAGTGATAAAAATTTTGGCAACCACCACAAGTTATGGTTTAGGAAGTTAAAATTAAATAATAGAGGGGGGAAAGGTCATGAGAAGGTCAATTCAGTGTTGTCTGGAGAAGTTACAGACTCTTTGCTTGCAGGTTTTCAGGACATGATTAGACAAAGCTATGGCAAACCTGTTCTGTTTCTGGTAGGCATACAAACTCAAGGTTTTCAGAGGTCATTTCCAAACAATATTTCTATGGTTCTGCAATACTGTGATGCAAATTTTTTACAGCATCAAGGCAGTGGACATTTTAGAAATGTCAATGTCTTTAAAAAGCATCACTTTGTTCCTTAGCTGACCATCAGTAAAATGAGTACCATACCTCCATGCTTTCCAAAGGGACTAGTTAGGGGAAAGTTCCCAAGGGAACTAACTGGATGAATGAATTATTTCTGTGAAGCTGCCATCTACTACAGTTAAGAATACCAGTACTCCAGCTGAGCTATCACCCCATGCTGTTTATTCAGCCAAATGAGCAACTGTTAAGTTGAATGCTGCTCAGTATGAATTATTAAAGTCAGCAAGTTTTGCACACAAAGTATTGGCTGCCTGAAAGACAATGTTTGCCTCAACTTGAGATCACCATTGGAGAAACTTTAGAGAGTTGTGAAGGACTCCAGAAGAACTGCATTTAAAGGACTATTCTTACTGAAGGCTACTTATGGTAACAGGCTGCTAAAAACTAAACACTTTTCTGGAAGAGAGACAATTTCTCACATTCTGTTAGAAGTTTAGTAAAGATTAGTACCTGAAAATTCTAAGTTGTTTTCTATTTCTAATTCCTTCAAAACCATTTCTATTTCAAAACTGCAATCTCTTATGCAAATCTGAAGGACAAGTAAAGGACCCTCACTGTACTTAATTGGCCTCTGTGTTTGTCAGAAAAAAACCTTGCACAGTAAAGCAAGGCACCATAAATTGAAACAATTTTCAAACACACTTTCCAGGAGATGGAAGAAAAGTTCATAAAAAGGTCAAGACTGCAGTCATCAAAGTGGTGGAATCAGTGCTTGAGGAGAGAACTACCATTCGCAGGGAGTGGAAATGTGCCAGATAAAGAAGCTGCTGCCCAGACTTCTTCAACCCTTCCATAAGAAGAAGGCTAATTTCTTAAAGAGCCATTAGAGAATTATGCTGTCTCCTCGAAAATGGGGCATCACTCAAGAAATCACTTACAGGGAAAGAGGAAATCTTTTCTGAGAAGCCAGGTCAACTTCACAGATAGTCTGGTAGAGAGATTGAATGTGATAAGCACTGTAAAAGGGCTCAGATTAAATTAAGTAACTCTTTATTTCTATAGAAAGCCAGCTGAGCTTTGAAGAAAGAGCAGGTGATTAATTTAATAGGGTAAAAGATACTGCTAGGACTGGTCAGTAATTAATTAAATTGGGGACCAGTGTGTAGGTAAAAGAGTGAGCAGAATCCAATAGGTTTAAGAGCATGTACCAGTGAATTAGCCACTGGCAGTTTGAACGAATGTCCATACTGCCATGGATAAGCCCCATTTACTGGATGGTCTTTGAATGCTGGTACAGCCCATGAAACAGGAGGTGACAATACTTCTATCCATAAGTAACTGTCATTTGGAACCCCCTGAGGAAAAATACTAGAAATAGAGGCTCTTCTTTAACATGGCAGCCAGCCACTAGTGGTGTCCCCCAGGGATTTGTGTTGTCCCCAGTTCTGTTTAATGCCTTTATTGATTATCTGGGTGAGGAGAGTTAGTCTACCATTAGCGAATTTGCAGATGACAACAAGCTGGGAGAGAGTGTTCATCTGCTGGAGGGTAGGAGGGCTCTGCAGAGGGACCTGGAAAGGCTGGATCGATGGGCCCAATCCAACCATAAGGGGTTTAACAGCGCTAGGTTCCAGGTCCTGTACTTTGGCCACAACGATGCCCTGAAGTACTACAGGCTGGGGACAGGATGGCTGCACAACAGGCAGGCAAAATGGGACCTGAAGGTGCTGACTGACAGCTGAACATGAGCCAGCATGTGTCCTGGTGGCCAAGAAGGCCAATGGCATCCTGGCCTGTGTCAGCAACAGTGTGGCCAGCAGGACCAGGGCAGGGATTCTCCCCAGCACTGGTGAGGCTGCACCTTGAGTCCAGTGTCCAGTTCTCTGCCCCTCAATTTAGGAAGGATGTTGAGATGGTGAAGTGTTTCCAGAGAAGGGAAACAAGGCTGGTGAAGGGTCTAGAGAGTAAGTCCTGTGAGGAGCAGATGAGGGAGCTGGGGTTGTTTAGTCTGGAGAAAAGGAGATGCAAGGGAGACCTTATCCCTTTCTACAACTCCCTGACAGGAGGCTGTAGCCAGGTGGGGCTCAGTCTCTTCTCCCAGGCCACCAGTGACAGGATAAGAGGACACAGCTTTAAACTGCCAGGGGAGGTTTGGGTTGGACATAAGGAAGAAGTTCTTCACAGAACAGGTGACTGGGCCATGGAATGGTCTGCCCAGGGAAAAGGTGAAGTCACTATCCCTGGAGAGGTTTAAAGACAGACTGGACGTAGCACTCGTGGCCAAACATCAGCTTGTCAATTAGACCATGGCACTAAGCAAGACTTGAGGATCTCAAAGGTCTTCTCCAACCTAGTTGATTCTGTGGTTCTGTGAATAATAATAAAATATGTTCATAGCATAAGGAATACAGAATAATTGTAACATTAACAAAGAAAAAAGAATGAACAAATTAAAATCTCTGTGTTAGCTATAACTCTTCTTCATAGCAAACTGTCTAAGGCAAGACAGCCTGACTCTTTGCAGGCCACACAACTGTCTTCTTACCAGCCCAGCAACAAGGAGGGAAAAACAGAGGGGAGCACAAGCGGAGCGTACTTATGCTGCTGAATTGACAAGCCCACACTGACAGATTCCCCCAGAGAACTGTGAATGTTTCTACAGGGACAGCTACAACGACCCTCGCATTCACATTGCCTTTGTAAGTCTGTGCTGATAGCAAACCACAGCTACTTTGGGTTCACTGTCCAGTGAACACTCCTGCACCCAGCTGGGCTTGCTGATTCCAGCTAATGTCTGACCCAGCTGAACACCATACTGACTGCAGCAGTGTCTGCTACATGCTTATGAATATACTCAGTAGAACTCTGATTATTCTTTCTTCCATTAATATATAACCTCTTCCTCTGTTTGAGTTTTCATATTTTTCCCTATGCAAACTAACAAAATTACCTCCTCAGATGGTTTTCATGATGGTCAGCAAAAAAAACTGACATACATGGACTGTAATAGAAGCTGTTTACTAGGAGATATCATGATTAAAAAAACAAGGCTATCTACTGTATGCACTGAACGAGGAAAATGTCCTAGGAAAAACAGTGTGCATTTATGTGGTTTAAGGCTATCTTAATGTATGTCCATCAGAGGCATTTTGGTATTTCCAGATTTTTGGAAGGTTGATTTTGCAGCCTTGAAAATACCCTTCTAACGTATTTTTTTATCTTTCCTTATGAAGCCTTTTCTGTCATATAAGTCAAGAGGAAAACTATTATGTAATGCAAAAAACACATGCAGCCTGAAGTGGACAACTGATTGTAGTAGCTGGTTAGCATCATTTCAGACTTTGTCTGCACTAGTAAATAGAATAGACATTGATCCTAGGAGTTCTTCATCCATACTTCATACCTATAAATTGTTCGAACTGCCTCTGACATAGTTTCTTTTGGGCCGGGTAGCTTTGCCACCAGCTTGTCCAACAATTTAGGAGAAGCCAGTTAGCTCCTCTTCACAAGCAGGTTCCACCTGATGTAACATTTTTCCTCACATTTCTCCTTTTTACTCCAGATCCACTAGGTTTCCCAATCCAGTCTCCCAGCTCAGTCTCAATTTTCACTGTTACCTCCAAGCTCATCCCCCAGCTTTCCCTAGTGTCAGTGTCCCAGGTGATGGCAGCTGACACGATGCAAGGCTAGAGGGGTTGCTGATTGTGTTGAGTGCTGCAAGTGCAGGGTGAAAACTCTTGAAGCCCAGTCAGGAATGCTGCCCACAGCTGACAATGCAGCCTTCATCGTAAACCAGCCCACAGGATTTTCGTATATGAGATACCAGCTCTGTAAGCAGCTCCTTTGGAAACTGCATCAAGTGTGATCTGCTCCAAAAAACCAGGAATAAAGAAACATTTACAATCCTGAGCATTTTCAGTTCTTGACATTATTAGTTTTCAAATGAAAATGGGCAAAATTCCAGACTACATAGCAAAGTTTTCATTCAGGTCCGCTGTCATATTGAGAACATCCTCCTCATTTTCACTGAAGAGACTTTCATTAGAAAATTAACAGTTAGAGGGCTGAAAGGTGCACAGAGCTGTACTTGCTCTGCTCACACGTGCCCCTATGTAAGTATTATGATCATTTTACACAGGCTGATGAAAATGTTATCCAGTATAATCTGTAAAAATACAAGAACATTTCATTGTGTCTCCATTTTTAACCCAGAGTGGAAAAGAGAGAAGTGTCCCTATCCACCTGTTTCACAACGTATTAAAGAATGCTCATCAGGTTTTTTGATAAAGGCTACTTAATTTAGGAAAGCCTAGAAAGCTTAGGAAATGGATGGACAGTAAAATAAGAGTTATATTTAGTGAGAAATTCGGTTCAACCATTTTAAGCAATTTGGATAACACCATCATTTCTTAGACGGAAGAATTCCTTTCAGCTTGGTTTGGGTTATCAGAAGCTCTGGCAATAGATACAACATTTCTCTGAGTACAGAAGGCAGTAGAGAAACATCTCTATCTACTCCTGCAGGAGACTGACACAACAAGGAGAGGTTGAGTGTCACAGTGGGGACAAAACAGAATTACTACATAAAACTGTTTATCTATAAATATAATTTCCAATAAAGACTAGGGTTATGTGGAGTGCTGTCTTCATCTCAGGGGGATTCATAGGAATAAGTAAGATACCACCATTGTAAATGCCTCTTTTGGCAACTGCAATAGCTACTGTACCTCTGGCAGTAACTCACGTGAAGTTTTTAACTTAAAAGTCACTTTTATTGGCTGATGGAGTACAGGCCAGAAAAGCTGTATTTTCTTTCTCTTCAGAAAGCACTGAGAGATCTTTAAATTTCCACTTGAATAACCACCAGAAATGGGCATAAGCCTGGTTTTGGCTTTTTTCCCATGTCTTTTTAAAGTAGGTCATTTTCTCATATGTCTTTTGAAAACTGTTATCTGAAGCATGTCCTGATAACACAGTTGATGCCAATTATGCACTCTCTGCCCTCTCCTCAGCAATTCTGTTCATTTACTAATTTGTTCTGAGGTGGCTAATGCATTGTACCCTTAACGCCTGAGAGACGCAGCAGTGGTCTGTACACTGCTGAGTATTATATTCCACTCTATTCAAGACCTCCTTCTTCAGCTGAGGCACCATCTGGGCCACCCACTATATCTGGATTTAAGACCTCCCTCAAGACCAAGAACAGAACATTTCTAACAAGGAGGTGACAGCTGAGTTTTTAAAAAAATCCCCAACAACCTAATAGAAAAACCCAACGAAACACCTACACAAATTCTTTCATTTATTTATCTAAAAGACTTGTGAGAAACAAACACAGTGTATGCAAGAGGCAGAGATGACAGTTCTTGGCACTGACACAGCCCAAAGAGGTAGAGAGTGTCAGACCAACACATGTAGCAACCTTAGGCTGCAGCAGATTTAGACTGGCATTTGAAGAGAAGGGCACAGTATTTGGCACTTAAATTAGCATAGCAAGGGGGAAAGAAAACAGAGGACCAGAAGCAGGAAGGACATTCCATTCCCTCATCTCTTCGAATCTGACCAGAAATGCAGTAAACTCTGAAAAGAAACACTTTAGCTAGCATGAGATGACAGCTGCCAGCCTTACCCACTGGTAACTGCTAGGTAAAATGACCACAGACATGATGTCACACAAGTTGTTTTTAAGTAAGAGAACAGAAGTTGTGCCACAGTACCTCATCAATCTCAATGATACCAGTAGTGAAACCAACCCCAGAAGCAGCAGAACCAAGCAGGAACCAGCTAGGCTTGACACAGCTGAGCTGCCCGCAAGCAGCAGTCGTTGGTCCCACAGAAGTGCCTATCTCATTCTTGCTATCCCAGAATTTAGTGCCAGCCACCAGTGCACAGGGTGACAAAATTAATGTTGATCAAGTTTGAAGCTTCTACTCCTTTGATTTCACTGAAGAGGGAGACAGGAAATGTAGACTCCCAGATTGCCATATTTTGGAAGTTGTTTTGTTGAGAAAAATATATGTGCCATGTACTTTCTCTGGAAAACTGACAGCATTAAAGTGGTTGATATAAAGGTGATTCCTTGTTCCTAACAGGTTTTGTTCAAAGCAACCTTCATGCACTGAACAGATGGGTTACTGGGTTCACTTGTACCTGAGAAAGGGTGCTAATAAGCTGGTCTTTACAGACTGGCAGGAGACATTTTAGACCATGCCCATTTGAGCAAAGCAGTGAAGTCTCTCTCTGCAGGAGCTCGTATGCATCCATGCCAGTATAAGCACCTCTGCTGGTGTCCTGAATTCTGTCATCTTGGACATACTGCCCTATTACCACATCTGTTTTCCACTCCTCTGCTAGCTGCTTTGGTGCAAGCTGTGGAACCACAGCACTGAGATCTGCTATGCAGTGCTGACACAACCTTAGAAACTCTGAGCTCAGGACAAGAAGGGCAAGAAGAGATCAGGATACTGATCTTGACTTAGCATTAGGAGAAGTCTCTAGGCCCAACACTGCTAAGGTGCTCCTGAATACACAGAGCTCTGTATATCAATGAGGAATTCCTAAATACTGATGTCAAATACATTGTATTACCACAGGTGACATTCAGTAAAAAACATAGGATGGTTTTAAAAGGCCTGCTGACCTCAGCCCATGTGGTTCCAGCCACACAGGCACTACTGAAAGCTTTAGTCACAAACAGAAACATCATGACTAAAGCCTACCAGGAGAAAATACTCAGAGGAGAAAACAAATGGGCTATGACATTCAAACATTATGCCCAACGCACCACAGAAGGTAAAGGAAACTCAGTTAGGGATCCACTGTTTAACAGATCTAAGTTTGACTAACCAGCATAGCAATTGGTAAGATTATCTTCTCTTCCTGTATCTCAGGACTAGTACTGTGTGCATTTTCACTACATTCAATGTGGAAAGTATTCAATAATATCTGTTCATATTTCAAAAATTCTTTAGAAAGCATTGCTAAGCCCCATGTTTACTGAGATAACTAATGGAACATGGCATTGACTTAGAGGTATTTAGTGGCTTTGAATGGAAAGTCCCTGTTTTTTCACTTCCATATATTTATGCAGCAGCTAAAAACATATGAATGTAAAGATACTTGGTATTCTCTCTCATATAGAAAAAAAAATGTAAATTTATATCAGTACCTGAATAATGAATCATGTCAAAACACTAAATCAATATCAGTTTTAGAAATTATAAAAAATGTGATTTAAATTGTCTCTCCCTTGTAGTACAAAATGGATTGCTATAATTTATCATCTGAAATCAAAACCATAATTTGTACACTTTTTGAAGTCATAGAACCCATCATACAGTTTTTTTTATCGTTTCTCTAAAGATTATTAGTGGATTTTGAATAGCTACCATGCTTCTGTTAGAGTTGCCACATGGTACTCCTGAGGTGATAATCTTTCATGGGAAAAGAGAGAAGCCATTGCTATGTGTTGTGTTCTTGCACATCCAAAGCTATCTGTGCAGGCACAGCAGCTTACATCCTGTATTTGGATGCAGTGGTGTAAATCTGGCACCACCATTAAAGTACACACAGTTATGAATTGGCATTAGAGTAAGCAGAATTTGGGCACAATGCATATATTCCTTTTTATTAAAACTCTAAAGTATTTTGAAAGCCCTGAAGTAAGAAGTACTAAAAGAAATGTAATGTATATTAACAGTTGTTGATGTGCACACTTTCATACAAAGAAATTCTGAGTATAAACTGCAAAGGACTATGGAAAGGGAATATTGGATCCTGTGAGAGACATATCACAGGCCAGTTCAATTGCTGGGGAATGAAAACATGCTTTGTACTCCCACAGCTGCTCTAGCACACACCTGGCTCAGCTCAGACACCCCCAGTATACATCTAAAGGAAGCTGTATACATCTGCTGTATACATCTAAGCTGGAGCTGAAAATCTGGTAGTCATGTATCAATTTAAAGCATGTGATGACTGACTTGTGATCTCAAAGGTGCACACACTGACAATGACTGATACGGCCTCTGTTTTCATGTTTATTCAAATAGTATGAATATTCAAGCAGATCGAATTTACAGAGCATAGAGGAACAACCCCTGCACTGTCTCACTCCTGCTAAGCTCTTCCCATCCTGAGCAGTGGAGCTGGGCTACAGGTCACCAAAGCACATCCAGCTAGTGGCTCCCAGCTCCCTCTCAAATTCACACATGTGTGAGTGAACAAGTGCACTTTGGGTTGTGCAAATGCTCACACACAAATCTTCCTGTTCATGTCACTTCACACTTACCATGGGGAATTATTTCTTGCAATTGGTTAGAGATGAACATCAATTATATTTTCTGGCCAGAGCAACTCCTAATAACTTTTTTTACTATCTTGCTTTGTCCCTTCACTTTTTTTCCTTACATTCTACTATTTCTTTTCTTTTGTTGTATTACACTATCCCTCTCATCGTGAAGTTCACGCCACCCTCTCCTATCAGTAATTTTGGGTTTTTGTCATCTTTTTTTCCAGCTGCTTCCCAGAGCCGCCAGCTAGGGTGGCTCTGTCACTCATCTGCAGATTCCTTGTCAATTCCGACGGACTCCAGCAGCCCCTTCAGCTCCATGTGTCAGGTTGCTAAGCAACATGCTTATTGGGAGGGCTTCTTGTTACTGTTATTGTTGTTGTTATTATTATGAAAGGTAAACTTTTTGGTATATTGTAACCATTTTAAACAAACTTTCCTTACATAACTCGCTTCAGCTCAAAATACAGGAAAATGTTGCTAAGGGAAGTGAAGGAGCAAAGCAAATTAATCCTGCTGTAGTACAGAGATAATGTGAAGTTCTGCTATACAGAAAAAGAAAAAAAAGACAGGTATAACCTGTCAGCCTGTAAACCACACAGCCTTATGTTTTGTCACTTGGAAAGCCTGGCATAAAGAACCTCACCCTGATACTGTTGTCACATTCTTTGCCAAGTGACTGGAGGGGGATGGATTGACATCAGCTTTAGAAGCTAAGGAAACAATGGGAATATTAATGTTCTAATTAAAAGAAAGGAATCTTATATGCCCATTGAAGCTTCTCTGTAGACCAGGTCCTTGAAAGGAATTTGCAACAGATGGTACTAAAGAGATTTCATTATTATTATTATTATTATTATTCAGTTTCCTAATATGATTAGATCAAAGCAGCTAACTCCATTTCAAAAAAGGCAATTTTACTATAAGCAGTCCTTTATATTGGGAAAGGCCAACAAGACAAAGACTTGTGAACCTGGCTTTTAATCTGGTCCATCAGAGGCTTTCTGTGTAACATTAGGTAAGTGATTGATGCTCTTTTCTTGACTCTCCTCATCTAAACTTTAGGTGTTTCCTTCCTAGTTCTTAGGATTCACCACAGCAGAGTCAACTAGCACTTCCAAAAATATAGAGTTCTTTCATTGGAAAGTGCTACATAAATATAAATTGATATTTTAAAGGAATAGTAGCTCCTACAGAAATGTTTTCTGACTCATACATGGCGCTTTTGCTCTCCACTTGAAAGATTATTTTTGGTATGGTTTCAGCCCTCCCCCAGGTGTATGACTGAAATAATCCAAGTATGCACATGGATTTTATGTTTATGAGAGATGCTAGTTTGAAAGGTACAAAGATGGAAGCAATCTAACCACAGAGAAGATCCAAAGTTAGTGTTAAAAAGGTGTGAAGCCAGTGATTATGCCTAGCAGACAATGCTGCTCCTAATCTCAACACAGTAGTTTTTCCCCCATACTGGTATAATTATCTCTCTTAATCCAGACATTTAGACATTTGCCTCATTCAAATGTAAGGTCTTAGGGATATCTAAGGGACTGTTTCTCTGCTTAGATTTAGGCATGTAAGAAGGAGGAAGGATGAAGGAGATTACAGTCTGTCAAACAGGATTTATTTCTTCTATGAGAGAAATACATTTCAACAAATATTAAAGGAATTCCCTTGCTGTCAAAAAGTTAAAGGACCAGAAAAAAAGAACAATAAGAAGTGATGCAGAAAATGTTTATATTCTGGGTTTCACTCCTCCCTTCAGTTTGTTGAGGCTTAACAAAATTAAATTTTACAACCAGCAGGAAACTAAACCAAAAAAAGAGGTTCAATATTTAGTAAATAAATCTATTCAATTCAGCAGAGTCTTACGATATTCACCACAAGCACTAGGGAAAAGGAATTAGGACAAACCACTTTCATCCCTTTGGATTTAAGGACATTATCAGAAGTCTACCTAATTTTAACCACAGAAGTCCCAAAGGACTAGAAACAGGAATCTTTGAAAATGGGAAGGTGTGGGGTGTGTGGGTAGAGGGGGTAAGGGAAGGCTCCAGAGAATTACAGAGCACTTGACTTCAATTCCCAGAAAGATTCTGGAACAAACTCTTAAACAATCAATTCAAAAGCAGCAGAAGACAGTAAGATGATAAAAGACAGCTCACTTGAGTGTGTTAAGAGCTGATGATGTCAAACCTACCTAATGTCCTTGTCTGCCAATATAATTGGCATAATGGATTAAAGGGAAGCAGTAGATGTAATGTATCTTGCTTTAGCAAGGCCTTAGAAACTGTCTTGAGACACATTCTTCTGAAAAGGCTGAAGAAATATTACCTGGATCGATTGTTTTCACACCATAAATACAAACAGCAGTGCTGCATGGGCCACTTCAAAGCGATGCTCAGCAGCAGCTGCTCGGGCACCAAAAGCAGCAGGTGTGAGATGTGGCACTCCAGGCTCAGCTGCAAGAGCAGGGTGAGAAAGAAGGTGTGGCTACAGAGGTCAGGGGGGTTTGAGTGAAAGAAAGGGAAATGGGAAGTGAAATGTGATGAAAGGAAACAAGGGCAGTGAAAAATATGGGTAGCATTTCGATTTAAATGCTCACTTAGAGGAGCAGGCCAGGTAGGGAACACCAAGCTGGAGAGGCAGAGGTGATCAGAGGATTCTAGGTCAGAAATCTGCACAGGAAAATTAGGAATCTGCACTGGTAAATTACAGCGTATATAAATGCATTTTGGTTTGGGCAGCAGTAGTGAACTGGGAATCCATTGTCCTGTGCCTACATTTTCAAAATGTTTGGAATTTGGCAACTGATCTGTACTGCAGCTAGTGCACTATTGCTCTGTCAGAGCTGCCCACAGTCCAGAAAACCTGGACAAATGTATGAAAACATAAATTTCAAAGGGAAAAAATACCTTGACTGTTATGATAAACTCTTTAATAGACGCAGAGAATGAAATGCCACATAGAAAGTTGTAGAAATGCTTCCTTTCAAAGCTTCTGATGCCTCTGATATTCACCTCTGAATGAATCTTTATGCTGCTTCAGAAGAGAGGATTATGCTGGAAAATTCTGTGAGGTCTTCTCCAGTCCTGCATTTCCATGGGGACATCCTTTTACTGGCAGTTTAAAGAAGTGGCACTGCACTCTCTGGACAAGGTCCAGTGAAACAAAGGACAATCCTGCCACTAAATCCCAGACTTGCAGGAGACATGCAAGCTGAAAAAGTGGACCTCTGTTCCTCAGAACTCCACCTGAAAAATATGCTAGCAGGAAGTCTCCCTATTATCTGCCCTCCTTTGCTATTCTCAAAAATGTAAAGAGTCAAAGGGAAACAAAACTATACTTGAGGAGTTAAAAATGTACTGCTAAGTTGGTGAATGTTTTAACAGTCAAAGAAAAATAGAGCCATTACCATTAGCCCAGTTTCAGAAATACCAACACTTACTGCCCAAATTGACTTTTAAAAAGCCGATTTAATACCCCTAAAATTATTATACAGGAAAGCCTACAAATACAGACTCCTTTTCCTGGATGGGTATCATGATTGTCCTTCCAATGCAGTTTGGCAAATGCAGACTGACAGCCCCTTGAGGACAGGAATACAGGCAGGAGACATTATGACAAATCACCAGCACCCTGCCATCCTCAGTGGGAGGAGCATGATCCTCGTGGTGGGGCTTTTTTCCCCTTAGTCCTGGGCTTGCTTGTTTTCCTGCTCCCAGACTGCCAGCTGCTGTTTGGCAGTGGCCCCCACACACAAAGGACAATGGTTTGGCAGGCGGTGACTGCGGAGGGGCCACCCCAGAGCTGAAGCTGGAGCAGGAGACAGCAGCCACCAGCACCAGCTCGGAGTTTGAGCCAGCACCAGCCAGCCCAGGCCATGGGGAGGCTGAGCCCCTGCACTGCTGGGCCTTGTCAAAGCAGGCAAAATAATCTCAACTCATAAAATTGTACCGAGTTTACTTCAGTGGTAACGTACAGAAACTTTAACCTAGTGATTCAAACAAGTAGATGATTAAATAAAAGACAGTGTACCAGTAGAAACAATTTTCCTCTCCTTTCCTCAGGCTCAGCTTCAGCCCAAAACTTCTCCTCCCTTCAGCAGCTCTCCTCCACCCTTACTCATCCCAGCTCCCTTATTTTCAGTATGTTTGCACTTCAGCCCTCCTAAGCCCTTGGTTGAGGAGATGGACGGAGCAGGAGGTTGGAGCCTGGATGTAATGGCTTCTCTCTACCCCTCCTTTTTTCTTACTCGTTTTCTTCTGACTGCTCCTCTACTCATCCAGAGCTTACTCAGGAGCCCCTCAGGAGTGTCTCTGCTCTGGCATGGGCCACTCATGGCCACAGTCCCCTCAGAGGCACCCATGCTCAGTCACCGCTCGCTCCTTCCCACGAGTGAAACCCCAGCTGTGTCCCCAGCAGGTGTTCCCATCTGCACCTCTCCTTCTGTGTCTCCTCAGATGTGTCCTCATGTAACTCCTCAGATGAATTCACAGCTATCTCTCACCTCTGTCAGCCCTCACCCTTTCCAAGGATCACGCTGCTCCAGCTGGCTGCAGTTTTGGGACACTGTGTGGTGTTTCAAGCCGTGGCCAAGCCATTTTATGGAACGAGCCATGACCTCCCCAGGCACACACTCCACCACGTGTGCTGAATGCAACCTCTAATAGGAAAATTAATATTCAAGACAAACCAACATGTCATAAGAAAAAAGAAATGGGCTACAGGAGACATCATGGGCTGTGAGTTGACATAAAGGTAGGAAAAGAGTCCCCCATGTGCGCCCCCTGAGCCTGTTCTAAACATAGAAATCAAGTGGTTCCCAGGCAAAATTGCATAGGATTTCAGCTCTGAAGCACTGGGGACTGAAAATAAGGTTAAGAGTGGTTAAGAGTGACAGAACAAAGTTCCTTTAATAATCTGGAATTTATATTTTTTCTCTTTTTTGAAGTATTGTGAGGCATTCTACTGCTACAGTCAACATTGTGAATTCTTTCTTCAAGTATTGCAGATATTTGGCATGACATTTTTAATTAGTCAGTCTTTATAGACTGAGCAGAACAACCACTTGAAACTGGCATGGCATAGCTTATTTTTTGAAAAAAAATCTGCTAATAATGCCATATACATTCTTTAAATGAAAATTAATCCTTTAAAAGAGTATAAGTCTATATAATTAGGAGAAATGGAATCCAATTAGGTGGGAAAAAAAGCAAGGAATCAGCAAATATCTCTGACACTGACATCTATTTGGCTGGGGAATGGCATCCCAAGGAAAATGGTGTGCACTCCATCTTTATTCACTTTGAATTTAAATGACCAGAACTCGAATGACTGTTCAATATAAAGCAACCCTGCATAGAGTGTGAGTTACAGCCTTACTTCATCTAATTTGTGTTTGTATATCATATTTCATGAATTCAGAAAAGAGAGGTCCTCACATAAAGCATAAAAGCCATTATTTATATTCTCAATATAGATTAGACTGCAGTCAGAAAGAAATAGTTATAGGTATCTACAGCGATTTAGGGCCTTTTTTGCATTGATTTATTGATGGCTACTCAAGATTTCAGCTGCACTAAGAGATGCAAATTTTCACCCAAGATTGCAGTTATCGCTTTCAAATCACCAGATATGTTCCATCAATGTTGATGGATATTGCCTCCATAAGAATAAAAAAATCACAGTGTAGGCATTGAATCCAAAGCTGCACTAGAGAATACCTTCCTTATGGCATACACTGAAATGATCATTTGTTGTTTCTATAAATTAAAGCTGTGTCAGTCAATCTTTTTTTTTTTTTTAATGACTGCCTCCAACCTGCTGGCACTTCTTTAGAAATGAGTGGCTTCAGCCACTCACAAGGGACAATCTGTGCTCACTATATCACCAATTTATTCTCACCCATAGCCAATGAGGCAAATTATTTTCCTGCTGGGTTAATGACCTCTGATTGTGCTGTTCCTACAGTTTCACTAGCCTAGCCTCACAATAGGCAGTGGTCTGATGCAGATGCTGTCAAGATAAGGAATCCAGGATAGAGTCAGCATTTGTTTAGGGAAAAAAACCCCAAGGATATTTAAAAGTGGAATAATAGGAACGAACATACCGGTTATAAAGTGTTGTTGAAGAACAGAGAATAATTAAAGTTCATTATTTTAAAATAATAAAATAATTTTAATAGACAATATAGTCTTCATGGGTCAATTCCTTCTGTGTTAGCGCAAGCAGGCTGGAGCACAGCATCACAGAACATGGTCGATTTTCTCTGCAGGCTGGTGGTGGCATCCCTCTCCCTGCTCCTGTTTTGCTTCTGTTCAGATCTATGGCTTTGTGGGAAGGGAAGGGAAGGGAAGTTCCGGGAAGGGAAGTTCCGGGAAGGGAAGGGAAGTTCCGGGAAGGGAAGGGAAGTTCCGGGAAGGGAAGGGAAGGGAAGGGAAGGGATATAATGAATCAATTAGTGTGGTAAAATTGAATACTAAACATCAGAGTTTACATCCATTTTATATTTCCCATAGCCTCATCTGAGCAGAGGAAGGACATTTTGGTTGAAAGCTCATGGAGAAAAACAAAGTTATTTGAAAGACATTACCAGCAGTAAAATCCTTTCTTGGTCTGAAAATGAGGATTTATTTCCACTAAGAATACCCTTAATTTTATCTAAAGATCATTGTGCAGAATCTGGGGCAGATGTAACATACCTCTGTAAGAAAGACCTTGAAACCTAAAGACATATATAAGTTAACAGGCTGCAGTTAGAAATCTGTTATAATTAAGAGCTGGTTGAGGAAGACAGTTCTTGTTTATAGGCTGAGACTTATCTTGAAGCACCTTGGAAAATATGCCATATGCATCAAATGGCAGTAGAAATAATGGTATGTTTACTTACAAAAAGTCTCTGGTTCTCAGGGACTTATTGGGCACTTCAGAAAAACAGAACAGAACATTTCTATATAACCACGGTAAATTATCATCTTTATTGTTCCACCTGCATTTTTCCCTCCTTTACCTGGTCTTAATCCACACTGTGCCTTAATTAATCACCATTATATAAAATTTAAATCACATTGCAGAGTACTTAGGATTCAGCCCATTGGTTAGTAATTAACCTACCTTGCCTTTAGCCATAAACCTTTACATTGCAGCCCTGCTTTTGATATATGAATCAACAAGTCTGAAAGTCTTAGACTCTGTTCAGATTAATAGCTGACCAACTATAAGATAGATTTTTCCATTTAAAGACACCTCTTACTCTTTGAAACTTACTGCTTTCTCAAAGGTAGGTTAATGTGACACATAACTGTGACTTAAGGTACCATGAAATTTAAGATTTCACACACGAATGACAGTGATAGGATTGCTATTGATTTTGCCACCACTTGCAAGTTTGTATGTTCTATATATTCCTGCCAGGAAAACTCTGCAGGTTTCTGCTGATCTGTTAGGATAGGTCAAGGCAACCATCTGCATCTCCTGTTTGCCTCTGTGGGTACAGCTTGTCAGTGTAAGAAAGAACAGGGCACCAACCATGTGCATTACATCCTTTCATGTAAGGGGACTCATGTTCTCACTCACAACATGTCTCAGCCATCCCTCTGGACTCTGGGCACCTCTGGGAGCACCTTTGGGTCTGCAGGCTATATACAGGTATTACTGAGACCAAGTAAGGTTCAGCTTGGACCACTTCCACTCTGCCTTGCCACTGCATTTGCACTGTTCCTCCTTCAACTACGACAGAGCTCCTACCAGCTCTTGCTTCTTACTTCCTTTCCAGAAACTTCTTACTTCTGGTGGCACAAGAGGAAGTTCTTCCTTGCTTCCTTCCTTTTCAGCATGGGACTGACCTTCCCTAAGAGAGGCTGAGCCATTTTTGCTTTTCACTTATACTCACTCTGTAGACTGGGCAGTGTGCAAGCAGCACCTGACTGATCTTCATAAGGCAGTGTTGATGGAAGCAGAGCTGCATATGGAACTACTGGCAGCTGATTTCAGGAATAATCATGCCTGTTTAGGCAGTAGGGGCCAGAACTGAAATAGAAATTACATTTTCTCTGGGCCACTTTTTTTTGTCCCCTCCCTTTGTTGTAAGGTCGGATTCTGGTCTTTTGGAAGCACTGGCTAAACAAAAGAGGGTGAGGAAAAAAAGAGAGAGGAGAGGAAGAGGAGAGGGAAAAGAAGAGATGGAGAGAAAGGGTTAGGGAAAAGAAGTGGAACTTCAGCTCAAAACATTAGGTATATATCACAGTAACAATCCCTAAACAAAGGAAAATCAAAGTATAATCACCAATCTTATCATTATATTTCTGAAACAAGAAAGTCTGAGGACCTAACTGGATCTGGATGAAATGCCCCTCTCTTTCTTTATTACTCAAACTTCAGAAAGAGATCTGTGGCCCACTTAAATTACTCAAATTTGAATTGCATTTAATTCCCAGTTGATTACAAGCAATTGATTTGGTTTCATCATAAGGAAATTACTAAGATTAATTGGGGGTGGGGAACATATGAAAAGACTTGGCTCCTGTACAAACACTGGGGGGAAATAAGGACATAACAGCCTATAAGCAGTTACTATCTTATAAATTTCTCCTAAAGTGAAATATTTTAGGAACAAAATAACTGCTTGCATAACTAGGGACACTTCCACAAAATCAGAACGACCTTAAAACAAGATCATGCCTGAGATTATTTATTTGACTATGTCCTTTAAAAGAAAAAAAATCTCATGCTATGAAATAGGAGCTCATTAGATCATTGCTTAGATCAGCTCTTTTGGACTCTTTGGAGTATTTATTGATATTTTTTACCTCCCACAGCCTCATTAACAGACTGGCAAGGTTCTTGCTTATTTTTCTTATTCCTTGTGGAATACATAGATTTCAGATTTTATCCTTAACTTATTTTCTGTGCTGGAATTAATAATATTTTTAACACACTTGAAAAGCTAGAAAAATGTACCACCTCAGATTTCATTTAAAATGATTACCTTCAGTATGATTAATAAAAGAGTACATTACTGACATGTGGAGCTGGTTTTATTTATTTGATATCCTTTGTCTGACCAGCAGTAGCATAATAGCAGGAATATTAAAAAGCAACAGGGAACTGACATCATCCTACTTTTACAGGACAAGTATTCTTATGGAAAAAGAGGAAACTTTCCCTGAAGGGAAAGCTTGTTCTTGGCAAGGCCTTGAGCTGTGACTCAGGGTATCAAAAGTCATTTTCCCATTCTACCACAGATTTTCTCTGTAATCTTGCAGAAGATTGCTTAAGCTCAGCAAAATTTAAAAATATCTTCCTTCCTTTGGCTGCTGTCATGACTGTTTATCACATGCTCCTCAAGGGAAAAGCTGTTTCATCTCTCTGCGCATGTCTCTGCAGGGAGGGACTAAGCTGCCAGGGAGGCACCCATAGCTTGTAGTGCTCCCCCTGCCCATCACAAGGGGAACACAATATCCAGAATGCTCACTACAGTGTGTTATGGTAGATTTTGGAGCTGAGTCCATACAGATTCCTGACAGTTGGAGCACTTAGCCAACAAACCGATGAGACTTACAGAGAAGTTATTGTTCTCTATATTGTCACAAGTCAGTCTAATATATTTTTCCAAAATACCAATTAGAAAAAATAACAATGATTAGTTATTAGGAAGATATGCCTAATTATATAAAGATATAGATTTAGCTATGCATACATATATGCTTCTCAAATGCAGGCTTATTTTTGCTGTTAATTTCACAAGTTGAAATGAATGATTGCTTGTTCTAATAGTTAACCTTAAATTCAGAATTTTCCAGTTTAAGTTAAAGAATACAAACAGACACAGTTAAACAAGTAGTCAGAAATACTACTTTTGTTTGGTCTTCTTACAGTGCCCACTAAAGAAGATGTCTTTACAAAACATATAGAATTTCACAGGACACAGGGTATTCTAAATCTGAAACTGAAAAATAAACTTAGGAAAAATAGTTCTAGCTTAAAAGCCTTTATATTTTTTTTTGGTGAAGGTTAATCTCTGTTCTACTCTCTGTACTCTAACAGTACATGACCCAAAAAGGCAAAGTGTGATTAGACATCAGACTAAAACACCTACCTTTACACATGTACACAACTGTCTACAAGTACACAAGGCATCTGAGTTCCTACTATGGTCAAAGCAGATCTATCAGTAGAGCCAGTGATGACTCAGGATTAGTTCAAATCACTTAGACATCTGAATTTGGTTAGATAAACTGTCTTTTAAACTTTGTTAGCTGTACTGATTAGGCTTCCAATAATCTGGGCAGAATCCTGCCTTTTTTATCTCCAGTTGACTACTCACGCACAGTGCATGTTCTGTTAGTGAAAACTGATGTCTTTCAATCACCTGGAAATGACCAAACAGTTTTGGTAGTCCTGTAATAAGCAGCACTGCAAGGCTCCACTTCATGGGTGAGCTGCACCTATGATAGCTGTTTGTGTTTTGAAAAAGTTAAACTCATAGTTACACCTCCAGGGCTAATGAAGCCTTGAAATGGTTGATTCAATGGTTGATGGCTCAGGGGCAAGGTCTACACACAGAAAACAGAATAGTGCCCATAAAATCTCACCCTGGGTGCTGCAACATGATTATCCAAGAGAAAATAAGGATTCAGTATTGCAGCCACAATCAAACATGCAACATCAAATCACAAGTCTTGTCTAAAAGGTGTCATCTCAGCCTCTGCTCCCTGACCAATGCTTTGTCCAAGTCACTAGCATGAGCACAGCACGGTCCCTACCTGGCTGGCTGTCAAACATGCCTCGATCATCCCTGGACAATGGACTCAGTATTTAATCTCTTAGGCTGGCATGGTGATAGAAAGCTGAGTGTCAAAATCACTGCAGTTTTTTCCAGATTTTTACCTGTTCTTGTGGCCCAGTGGAGAGATGGGATGTTCAGCACACAGCTTGGTAGAAATGGGCAAATGATAAATGAAACTGCTGGGGACATTGATAAGCCGTGCTGTGAGAAAAGTATCACCAGCCATGTAAAATGATTTTAATATTGTCAATAATAAACTGTCCATACACTCTGCAAGTTCCACATGAAACATTCCCAGCGAATCTCCAAACAAGACAACATAAGTTGAAATTCTTAAAGGATGTAGGAAATTGAGAGGTACTTCTCATTCTGTGTGTGAGTTTTGCCACTGCTTGAAATAAGAAAAGATCATGAAGGCCCAATAACCAGGTGGACATGAAGGAAAGCATTGAATATCGAGTTTAAAGAGCTAAAGAGCCTAGAAGACCACAAATCTAATAATTGTTTCTTACAACTTGATGTTTTCCTTGGCATGCTTACAGAATTACTGTGGTCTCCTACTGAACATTCAAAGCTTGAGCACTTCCCATCTGTTGCTGATAGCTGGGGTCCCAACTGTTCACATTTTCAGGAGTGTGCCAAAACACTGAGTCACTCTTTTATTATCTCCAGCATACTGTTTTCAAAAGTGTTTAGGACACTCAGTATCACAAAGTCATTGGTGAGGCAAATTCTTGATACTGGTGAAGATTTTAAAAGGGAAGTTTGTGGAGGGCTTTTTGTGGTTATTTATCTCTCAGGAAGAGATAGGGCTAAGTGTAAGTCAGGTTCATAAAAGTTATGTTTCCATTCTTTACAATTAATTCATTTAATCTTGCCAAGCAATTAGTTATAAGCTTACCTTCTCATGTTACTCATTTGTCCTCAGGAATGGTCTTTTAGGACTATCATGGAATAGTATTAATTTTAATTTATATCAATTATATGCTTGCGATACCAACAAGTTCAACAACTTTGTTCTTCAGTACATCACAGTCTCTTACAGCATTTTTTGGGTCTGTTTATTATAGCACTCCTTAAAGTCTACTTTCTTTCAAACTGGCACTTAGTAATGGGTCCCTAAAGTGTACCTTCAAGATCCAATATCCAATACAGAGATATATAATCCAAGGAAAAATATAAGCCTTTTTTTAACATTCAGTATCACCCATATCATCATACCTCATTAATACCTCAAAAATAATATGCATCAAAGTCAGATACATATGATGGGATAAAACCAGAATCATCTTTCAGGAAATCTTTCTCCCTTTTAAAAGAGATTGGAATCTATTCCCTTGTAATCCAGGTCAGGCTAACACTACTCAATGCATAGACATAAAAAACATTTCACTTGCTTTCATCTGTGAAGGGTGATGCAAAGATCCCTGCACCAAGGAAGAAAAAGGCTGTCATATGCTACAATTTAAATATAATATGGACATCCAACCAAGAGCTGAAGATAGAATGAACCATCTGACACTTAATCCAAATCAACAGGCAGTCTCAGCTTGGATGTGCATTGTGCAAAAAAAGAGATACAGGCTTTCTAGATCCCAGCTGGCTCTTGCAGTGCCAATTTGGATTTGTCTTTACTGCACTTCAGAAGGTTACTCTATACATATGACCTTGAATAGTGAGTTGGGAATACCTGATTTTAAAAATATTTATGTCTCATTACCATAGTATGTACAAACTTCAATCTTTAATTAAAACTTCAGTTCTTTTAATCAATCTTTAAATACATTTGTGCTTTTTTTGTAACTGAAGAACTGAGACAGTAGTACAGAAGATCTGAAGTTATTGTATAACTCTAGCTATTGGCCTATCACCATATAACTCATTCTCCTCACCATATAACTTTATAAGAAAAATTCAATTTTACATGAAAATATGAAGCATTCTAGGTAGTCTGGTAAAGGCTATCAAGTACGATTTCTTTTGATTATGAAGCTTTTCCAATCATTACAGTCAAAGGAACTGTTTCATCCATGTAACATGGTCCTCAGACCTTGAACTACTTACAAATTTATTATTTTATGAGAGTAACAGCATTGTATCCAAGAATGTCATCAGGAATATGCCATTATGCACATCTGTAGGATTGGTCACAAACCCTACAAGCAATCCTACTCTTCTCCAAAATATTCCATTGGCAATCAAAATTGGTGCCAATAGCTTCATGTCACAGGCCTGCCGCAGACAATGTCCCACATGTCCTTGTTTGACAAAGTATCTGTCTAAAATGATATGATTGTGGCCTTCCTGTCTCCTATTTGCATCAAGATACATCTAGCCCATATGATCCATGAGAACTCATGTGACAGAAAAAATAAAAAAACCAACAAACTAATGCTCAAAACATACAGGACTAGAAGAGTAAAGATGCAACAATGTGGTACGCAGTGACACGGTGGGCATGTACTGTAAAGCAGTTACTGTCACAGCATGAAGTGAACAGCATATGGAACAGGCAAAATTTTAAAATTAACATCTATCCGTCCCCTCAAGTGTAGGACTTGGGAGGTCAAAGGCTGCTTCCATATGCTGCAGGGAAAATAATAATTTAACCTCTTGACATAGCCATCTTTCTTTTGCATCTCTACTCCATCAACTAAAGTTGAGTGAAAAACTACTGGTGAGGCCGCACAAATAGAGCATTACCCTAAATAATACACCATAATTTTGGTACTGTCTGCCACTTCCCAAGGCAAAAAAAAAAAAAAGTTTGATCTATGTTACCTTAGTTACTTTCATTCAGTTAGTTCTCTAAATAAAGTAGTAAAGAATAACCTTCTGCAGATTCTGCTTTGTTTCTTGGCAGTGATGCCAAAATTATTTTTGCTTTTATATTTCCTTCATACATATTCGTAGCTCTGCAGATTACTGTTGTATAGTCACATAGCTCCTAGCTAACTCCAGTACTTTTCCTACCCTGACAAGCAGAAAGACAAAACACATTCTAAAGGCTCCTCTCCTATCCTGCCTCCTCTGGGAACCAAGGTAAAAACTAGCTTCTTGAGATACTTTCTCATAAAGAAAGAACAGCTAGTACAGCTAGTAGCAAGAAAGGAGGGGTTCCTGAAGAGGTGGAACCGAGGGGGGGGGAGAATTACCTCATTACTTGTGCTTCTAATTGGGAATTCTTGTCAATTATGCTAATTTGCTAAACCCATAAAACTGTACTCACCCTGTGTGGGGCAGGCACTTTTCCACATCTGGCCCTGGAGGCCTCGAGTTAATGAACAGATTTTGTATTACCTCCTATACTAATATTGTCTTGGAAGTGTGTTGTTTTATTTCTAGGTCTTTATGGTTGTTAGGGCATATTTCTATGCATGATTCAAAATTACATGGCAGGAATTTTGCTAGGAACTTGCAGTAAAATGCTGTTGGTCTTGACTCTTTGACCAAATAGGGACAGAGCCTAAATCTCCAGGGTGAGATGCCTTCCCAAGCAAAGAATGGGAACAGGGGAATGAGGAAACAGGGAAGTCTGCCATCCAGAATTGAGAGAGAAGGGCTCCCAACCAACGAGAATCTCTGTTCCATACCACAGAGGGGTCACCACACTGCATTTTAGGTAATCAGGTACTTTCAATTGCTCATAATCCATCCAGACTTTCAGCTGGTACGTGAACATAGCGCCGTTGGATTCAGAGACAAGGTAATTCATCCAGCCAAGGATCTGGCTTAAATTCAACTGAAAAGGGGTTTTAAATATGCCCTCTGATGATATAACCAGAAGAGCCAATTCTTTTGCTCTAAATTGAAATTGTGCTTCCTCATAGTGGAGAGAGAACACTGCCTTTGTTCCAGGACAAATACAGACCTGGATGCAGCATTCTAATTCTAACTTGTTTCTTACAAATTTCTGGGTTTGGAGGTCATATCTAATTGCCAGCCTCATGTGCATGTAAGGGAGAGGTATTTTAGCTATAATTAGTATAAATAATTACAGGTCCACAAAAAGGCAAAACCCAAAAATGTCTCATAAGAAAGCATTCTTTGTGCCATGTGTTTCTGTGCACCAAATTGATTTTCAGTCCGCACAACCTCTTTCATTTTTCCAATTATGAACCTCAGCCTAATTTGGAGCAAACATAAACAGCAGGTGAAGTTGCTAAAAGGGCACTTTTCACATTGTGAATCTCCCTTTTGTTTTTAATACTGAACCATAATCTGCACAGATGATAAGGTAATTAAAGCATAATGGATGTAGGGTAAATTATAATGACTTATATGTCTTAGGAGAAAGATGCTTCAGAGTAATGTCTTAATGCCTGAGAACAGAAAATAGTCATTGTGCATCACCAGGCCACTGACAGATGGATACAAACCATAAACTGTTAAGGAATTTAAAAACTGAATCAGACATAGTGATGTTCATAAAAGAACCAACAAGAAAATTTTTTATCATAAAACAAGGGCAAACTTGCGACTTAAGCTGCAAGATGCGATTGTCTAGGTGTGGGGAGAAATTCATCATCTCTCTAAACACTGAATCCCTCTCTAAACATGATCCTCAGTATACTCAAGAATTTACTGGTTGCTTTAGGTTAATCCCTGTCATGGTGGTCGTTAAATTTCAAATGAGCTTTAAACAGCCATTCATTTCTTACACTCTACAATGACTCAGAGCAAACAGCCTGTGAGGAACCAACAGTGCATGAGACAAAACAGGGGGACAGCCCATGTGTGTCATGCTGGCACTGCTGTTGCTGTCTAAGCCCTAGTGCAGACTGAGAGATGCCCATGTCCAACTCTGAAGCCATCCTCTGAGAGGAGGCTTGTAGAATAAGCACAGAAGACTCCAGTCTAGCAAACCTAATGGTGGAATAAAGGCTTGGGAAGTAGACAAGGGAGTTAATGCATCTGTTCAATCTTACTCATTTAAAAACTATTGCTAGATTAAGAGCTCCACAAAATGGTTTCAGATATGCATAATTGAACCTAATAAATGTTTTAGTGTTTTATTAGTAATTCTTAGAGTAGAACTCCACTGTAATGTAATATTACAGTCTTCATTATATAATCTTGTCTAGTAAAATTTAGCTGTCAATTCCATGCCAATTTTTCCTTTGGCACCTTGTTTAGATTTCCATCTTAAGTAGGACTTTAAGATACACTTTGGCAGAAATCTTCCTCATGCAGAACATTCCATTTAAAAATTAATACCTTGCTGGCTCTGCTAATCAAACCTGGAAGAGTTTGGTGTTTTAAAATCAGAGTGCATGGTTCATTAAAACCCAGCTTCACCGAGCTTAAAAGAGAGGTGAATGCAAATGGGTGCAAGGGAGACTGAGTTGCTATTACTTTTATTTCTTGTCTATTCCTACAGAATCTGATTCATTTACACTGCAACCTTTAAACCTGACCCTTTTAATTTGGCCCACTACATGTAATAACAAAGTTATCTCTGCTGGCGTATATGTTCCCATGCTAAAGGAGAATACAAGAGTCTCAAGGGCCATTCTTTAAATTAATGCTGTTCTGCTTTGACCATCTCACATCATTCTGCTAGACTCTGAACAAGTAAATTCTAAAACTCTAGTGCAAGCAGTGATCCAATTTAAAAAATGGTATAAAACAAGGTTGTAATATACCTAGCCTAAGAGATACAGATCATATACTAAAGAAAATTATGAAGATATAAATTCCCCCACTTAAACTTCAGCAGATCATTTCTGAATTTGGCTTGTAAGTCCAGAAATATCACTCCTAATGTATAGATCTATGATACCACTTTCACCACTGTAGATTATCATGTTTCTTCCACGTATTTCTAACTCACTACATAAAACTCTGGCCTGCATATGTTAAAGCTGAAATAACTATTCTCTGCAAGCATCCTGTTGACATCAACAAAAGGCTCAGCTAAACCACCTCGAGATTGCCTCTGAAAACAAAATCAGCACAAACCGTGACTATCTAGTACTCCAGTCTACCTTTGTCAGTGGAGTTATCTACTACACAGTCCTTGTTCATCCTGCCAGAATTCCACCCCTTTAAGGCAGCATTCAGTTTCCTAAACAAGGAGCTTGATTGGATCAAGTCACCTGTACAGTGTTCAGCCCCTCGGAGCTGCCTCCACATTCAATCTGTCACCGCCCTGTAGCTGCCTTGGCTATACAGATTTACTTACAAAACCTAGGATGCTCCTTCAGATTAGGAGGAGATTCTTCCTCTGCTGTGCTCCAGCTAGAATGTGGTTAGACAGGGTTCACACAACATCAATTACACCAGATGGATTTGTCACTGACAGTGAAGAATGACGTTATTGCAAACACTGCAGGAATCAAGAACCTAATTTACTGTTCGGTGTCTAGATCTGGCTCCCTATTTTATCTTAACATGTTCTAGCAGAAAGAATTCACAATAATCAGGAGCACTAATGACAGAAAAACTCTTAAAAACCACTTTATTTTGCATAGATTTTCATTTTAATTTGTCTACCAAATATGTTAATTTAAGAATTATATGATTCTTTATGGAAATTGTCTTCACCAAGCTGGTGTCAACACATTAATTTGTTGCCATGTCCATATTCCCTTTGCAATTTCCCCACATGCAAACAATTCTTGAAAAATTAAACACAAATACATGGTTTTATTTGTCTTTAACTAAAGTTGCCAGCTTATTCTAGAAGACAAGGTGACTTTTGTTTCAGCATACTTAGTATGCAACTCACATTGGGTGTGGCTCTCAGGTCTACATTTTTCCTGGCTGCATTTCTGAAAAGTTAATACCTGAGTTTCTCATTTACGCTCCCAGACTCAATTGGGCAAATTGTGATCTAGACCCTTTGCCAGATTAACATTTTATTCTTTTGATAACCAGCATGAACAAAAACTACTTTATTACTCCAAAGGCAAAACAAATGCATCACAAAACTTTCTAAACCTTACCTAACTGAACTTCAAATGGGAATTGTGCCATCTGTGGCTAGTGGAGAGTTCCCTCTCCAGTGAAAAGTGCCTGCTATTAATGCTCCAACAGCTTTGATCCTTTTTCTTTTCATAAAATAAGTGCCAATGGTTTGTGCTGCCTTCCAGAAGGACCTAAACAGGTGGGAGAAATGGGCTGACAGAGCTCACCACATGATGAGCAAAGGGAGATACAAAATCCTCCAGCTGGGAAGAAACAATCCCTGGTACCAGTGTACCATGGGGAATCACCAGCAGGAAAGCCATCCTGCAGAAAAGGCTCTGGAGGGCATGGTGGACAGTTTACTGAACACAAGCCAGCAATGCACCCTTGTGGCAAAGAAGGATGGTGGCATCTGAGAGACATGAGGAGGAGTGCTACCAGCAGGTCCTTGGAGGCAATCCTTCCACACCACTCAGCACAGGTGATGCAACACCTGGGATACTGTGTCCAGTGGTGGGCTGCCCTTCACTTGAAAGTCTAGCAAAGGGTTGCAAAGATGATGAAGGGACTGGAGCATGTCCTCTGCAAGGAAAAGCACAGAGCTGTGCATGTTCAGTCCAGAGAAGAGGAGCCTCAGCAGGGAATCTCATCAGTGAATATGAATGCCTGAAGGATGGATGTACAGAAGATGAGCCAGGCTCTTTTCTATGGTGCTCAGAGACGGGACCAGAGGCAATAGGCACAAACTGAAACAAAGGAGGTACTGTCTGGACATAAGGAAAAAATTCTCCTGTGAGAGTGACCAAGCAGGTTGCCCAATGAGGTTGTGGCATCTCCTCATACTTGGAGATATTCAAAAGTTGTCTGCATACAGTTCTGGGCAAACAACTCTAGGGAAAGTTACTTGAGCAGAGGTGTTGGACCTGATGACATCCAGAGGTCCCTTCCAACCTCAGCCATCCTATGATTCTGTGAAAAAAGTAACCTATCATCCTATGATTCTGCATAAAAAAGTAACCTCTTCCCTCACTGCTCAGAATTCAAACTGGATTTCCCCACGCAGCCATGACAAACTGATGGAGAGATAAGATTAACAGAGCTCTTGCAGGACATCAAGTTCTGACTCCCGCTACTAAAGGTAAGAAAGTATTATTAAAGAAGGTATGAGATTAATCTCTGTGGTGGATTAGCTTTGGCTAAGCCAAACCTCCATCCAGCTTCTCACCCTCCTGCCTCCCTTCCAGTCTGCAGGACAGGGGAGAAAATAAGGACATTAAAACAACACCCTATCCCCCGTCACCCATTCCCAGGCTGACTATGCATCTACAGTTACCTCCTTCCCTCTCAAATTTGCCACCTTTCCTTCACCCTGAGCCACGCAAGGGGATAGGGAATGATGTTTGGGGTCAGACCCTAACAGCTCCTCTTTCTTTGTCCCTCTTTTCTCTGATCCAGTGTGGGCTTTACATGGGTTGCAGCTGCTTTAGGCCATATCCACCTGCTTTGGCAAGGGGCTGCAGCCTGGATAACTGCTCTGCCATGGACCACCTCCTCTTCCTCTGACCTCGTGTTCCCTTCTCCTTTCCCTGGGGCACCTTTTGCCCTTTCTTAAATATGTTTTCCTGAAGGCATCAGCACCTCGGCTGCAGGCTTAGTCATGCCCAGTAGCTCCAGTCTCTCCTCACAGGAGCCCTAGCTGCTGCCAGTGTGGCCTAATCTACATAATTTTAGATTTTACCCCTTTTCACCACTTTTCAATTATTTTTTTCATCAGAATTACTCCTAAAGTGTGGCACACTGTTGAATCCAGACATCAAGGTTTTTAGTTGTCTGGTTCTTTTGTTTCTCCCTTTCTTTAACAACAGAAGTCCAAAAGCCCAAAAGATACAGTTATGGAAGAGCAGCAAGCAGCAAGGGACAGAAACAGCATTTACGAGGGGACAGTCTCACCGAGCTCAGACATCTGCCACGGTACTATCTGAAGAAGCTGGGACAGCCTGTCAGTGTGCAAGCCCAGAGCATCAGCACTGTGAGCAGAACACAACAGAATGCTTTGGGTGGGAAGGGACCTTCCAGGCTGTCTAGTCCCAGCCCTTCTACCATCTTCCACAAGACCATGTTGCTCAAAGCCCCATACAACCTGGCCTTGAACTTTCATGGATGAGGCATCCACAACTGCTTTAGGCAACCTGTTCTAGTGCCCCACCCTCCTCCCAGTAAAGAATTTCTTCCTAATATCTCACATAAACCTACCCTTCTTATTAGACTACTCTTCTAAGTGTACAAGCAAGGCAGAAATAATCCTTTGGAGAAAAAAACAACCCATTAGAAATGGGTGTTATTTAACTGTATAACACAGGAGGAGAAAGGACAGTTCTCTGTTGCAGGAAGAGATTAATCCTTTAGAAATTGACAGCTGTAATTACTAGTTTCACTTCATAGTAGTCTTGCAAAAGTCAACAGAACTATTTGCACAGGAAAATGAGCAAGCTTTGTTATTAAATCTCATTTGATTGTTCAGGTTTCACTGTTTTTTTATAATCATCAGTGTATTTTTTTCCACCCAAAATGCAGAATTTCAGAGCTCAAAACCAGTTCTACCATTTACCACAGTAATTAATCTGCTCTAGCAAGATTAACAATTAAGAGAAATCAATAAATTAAATTGTCTCTTTTCAGCTTAATCTCTTTTTATTTAGTCACATAAAACTGTTGATTAAAGACTGCACCAAAATACATGTATTTTATGAACTCAATATTATGTAATATCACATCACTTAATATCAGATCAAGAAAAATGGATGGAGGTTCTTTTACACACCATATATATACATATTTCCATATGACTCAATTCCATTGTGATTTCTGATGTTTATTACATATTTCAAATAAGCATACTAAAAATAAACACCTCAGTGTGCATCTATAGGTCTCTCTATTAAGTTCATGATGAATGTTCTATAAACATACTATCCACCCAGGTGCAGAAGTCAAAGCTAGGCTTTCTCCCACACAGAGGGAGCTGTGAAAACCAGCCAGGACACACAGCTACGCCACACTTGGAGGCACAAGGATTTGAGTGACAGAACTTCTAGGCAGAGAATTGAATTCCTTTTCTCAGCCCCTAACAGTCCAGCAGTGAGACATTCTCCAAGGAGATGGGACTGAGAAGAGATGGAATTGAAGTCCTTTTCCTTGAGAAAGTAGAACCAAGTCTTCTGCATGCTGGATGAGTGCCTTACATGCAACATGGAATATATGAAGGAGGAAACCTAGCTAGGCCTTTCTCTGCCACAAAGCACACAAATCTTTAAATTATTTGACTTTCATTATTTTGGAAGCAGCTAATTAAGCACCTCTCTTCAGAATACAGTTTCCAAGTCAGTGAAGTTTCCAGGAGAGGCAATTTAAGTTAAATATAGTTACGCTGAAAATCTTGAGGATAGAAGAAAACATACCCTATATATGGAACTAAGGGGTTTTTTCTTACGCTAGAAGGGGCAAACAAGGAGAAAATTTGAATGTTAATATGGTATAAAGGGCTGTGTCAATCCTATTGTACAAAATAGACAGAAGGATAAGATCAGGTGATAACACCTGTAGGCAGGACCATCTAATAGTGTCCCTGGAGTCACCCTAGGACAGACCCTCAGGGGCAGCACTGGCCCCCCCGTGCTTCTTATCAGGCCCAGTGTTCTTAGCAGCATCTTGGTATCTCACCTTCCTGCACTGTGACAGCAAAGCTCAGAGATAACCATGGCCTTTCCCTCCCAGCAAGCACAGGTGAGGTTTCAAGGCTCTACAGCTATTTCAGTGGCCTCCTGTCCAGCCTGACTCCCTGTAAGCACCCAGCTGCCAAATGAAAGCTTCCTGATGGGGTTTGGATTCCACTGACGTTTTCCCTGGAGGAAGGACATCATCACTACCTGTGATTAGAACTTTTGAGGTGACAGGAACTGAACTGTTCATGTTAGAAACTGAACTGTTCATGATCTTTAGTTTTTATGTTATGGATATCACTTGTCATATATTTTGAACTACCTAAGCACTGCTTATGCTTTTCAAGCAAGTCTTGACGGTATTGAAATCAGACAATGAAATAAACATTGCTGCTGCCAAATAAGAGACTGGCCAGAAGTATAAGCTTAGATCAGCAAAACTTGAATTAATCACAAATCTGTGGCTCACTTCCAAGTCTACTAGTAAAAAGGTAACTAGAGAATAACCTAAAATAGAGAGAAAGAAGGAGAACCTGATCACTGTTGCCGGTTTAAGCCTTGGGCTGGGACTGCTGCCTCCCCAGCTCCAGCTTCAGCCCTGGCGATGGCCCTGCTGGGCAGGAGGTGGCACACACACAGCCCCTGTCCCCAGCCACTGGCTGGAAAACCATAGCCATTTGTGTGTGGCTGGGGTCACTGCCAGGCTGCAGTTGGCAGCTCAGGAGAAGGAAACCACTGATGAGAAGAAAGCCCCACCCTGACTATCACTCCCCTCCTGCTGAGGACAGCAGGATGCCGGCGCTTTGCCACAACACGTTCTGCCCCTCTGCTCCAGGGGGCAGGAAGCTCTAAGCCTGCATTGGCCAAGCTGCATGGGAAGGATAAGCATGACACCCAAGGAAAAATATCTATATTTGTAAGCTTTTCTTACGTTAAGTGTGTTAAAGAAGCATTTTTTTAACGTTTTAAATCAATGTGGATGGTAAGTGTTGGTATTCCTGCAACTGGACTAATAATACATGCTTGGTGTATTTTAGTTAGACTTTTAAAGTATTCACCAGCGTAACAATAAATTTGAAGTTCCATATACATATATATGCATGTATAATGTTTTCCCTTTTGGCAAGAAGGAAAAATAAATTTGAGAGCATCATCTGCTGCTTCTTGCTTGGGGGAGTTTTCTGTTAGCTTTTTGGCCTTTCTAAGGGATCTTATTTCATCTTCCTGACTGCTTCTGTGAAAAACACCTTCATGAGGGCAGTGGTCTATTACAGGGACCAGACACAAAGACCTGAGTCTAAATAAATTACCTGTAACTACTTGGGAAGGGTCCAAAAGAAGCAGGAATTGGACTGAGATCATGTCTGCGTTCAACATAAATTCACCCCAACTGTCAGAGCAGTACTTCTCCATAGTACTTTTCATCCCTGGGGTTTCCAAGGCACTTTACTTATGAAATCTGTGTGTTAATTATTCATTAAATTCTGGATTCACAGAACTGGGATAAAGAAGTAAATTGTTAATTACACTATATGTGTATCATAAGGCAGAACACAGTTACATGGCTGAACGTATTTTCCAGCTTAAAAAACAGCACCTTCAGCAACATGCCTGTGAAATTGTCTCATATATCAATTTGTTAATAAAAAACTGTGTCCTAATGAATCACTGGGACTTTTTACAATACATTGTACTTGATAGCCATAAAGCTCTTAAGGGCCGTGACCTACCAGTAAAACCCCACAATGAAAATAATCTTTCCCTTAGATAAATTCATAATGAAACTCTTCTATTTTGACATTTTGAAGTAATTTTGATACCTGGAATGGGGAACTAACTGAAACTTTCTCAGAGGCCACAAATTTCCATTACAGAGACAAATTTTCAAGAACAGTAATGAGTCCTTGGCATTTAGTTCTACTGCATTTTAGTATGATTGGACATGCTCTGGAAGAAGAAAAGCATCATTTTCCCCTCCTCAACTGGAAGAAAAATGACAAAGGAGAAAGCTGCAGAAGAAGCCCACAATGCCAGCTTTGTCAGGGAAAATTTACATCTCTACAGTTTTAAAGGAAAAGGCTTTCTGCATTCTTCCATTTCTGACTTTCATGTCTGAATTGGCAATTTGCCTGAAGGACTGATCCTCTGACAGAATTATTGTCAGGGAGGTCAGCTGTAAATTTCTATCAGTCAGTACAGGGCATGAGGAAAACATTGTCAGGAGTATTTTCCTGCAACTTGGCATCAGATATAAACACTGGATGTATGGCTCTAAGCATAAATCTTCAAATAATAATTCACCCTGAAAATCGATATTTTTTAATTCTAACTACAGCCTGCTACTTATGTACAAAATCTTCACTGATAGAGCTGCATTTCTATGCTGTGGACAAAACTCTGGCTACACTTATTGAAGCCAATGAACATCTCAGAAAAGAGAAAGCAAACATTATTTTATTACAGATATTAAAGCCCAGGAATTACTGGGATAATCACTTGCTAAGCAGTAAATTAAGAGGAACCATGATTATAGACATAAGAATTATATTGGACATCCATATAAATTATATCTAAAATAAGACTAAATTACAACATTTCTATCCAATTTTTGGTGTTGCCAGTTCATAGATTTTAATCATGAGGCTTTATCTTAAAACTTTAGATGTGCTACTGTCTGAAGACATCAGAACATTACTACCAATTTAAATTAAATTTAAAAAGCAAAGGCAGGGGGAAAACAAAATGAATCAAAAAACCCCAACCAACCCAAAAAAAACCCCAAACAACCAAACAAAAAACCAAACCAAACAACAAAAACCCAAAAAAACCAAAACCAAACCAAAACAAAAAACAACACACTTTATATTCCTGAGCCTTCTGCTTACAGAGAGAAGCTTGAAAATGGGCCAGAAAGGCAGAAGGGTCACAAGGATACTGTCAGAGGCCATGTGTTCTGACACGTCTAAATGTATCATCATAAGTAACTCAATACCAACCTCATGTCAGAATTTTCTGAGTCCTGACAGGGTATTAAACAGGTGAGTCCTATTGTGCTTTCTGCAAGTTTCCAGACACCTTCAGTGCCAAACACTGTGTGTGCTGGCTGAGCTGGGACCTTGGTTCAACCATGCAAGGTCATCTCCATGTCCCTTTGAGAAGACACTACCTCAAACAGGAGAAGTGGGATTGACAATTCTGGTTTAAGTTGGGTGAGAAATTGTTACCAAACTTTCTAGCACAGGCCCCCATTACAGGCAGCAGTGTGTCTCTCTGACCCCTGTGACCTGGAGGGTACAGCCATCACCTTTTAGCTGCTTATGCACATTCTCACTCAAAGACTGAAAGGGCAAGCAGCTCAGGCAGAAAGCCAAAGGCAGCACTCACAAATCCTCACAGGTTCAAACACAGCCCTCCCAGTGCAAGGGAGCTCAGAATCAGGTTCACACAAGGTCTGGATGTCAGTGTTTGAACAAAGTTCTCATCGTTTTCATGTGGGTTCCCATGGTACTGTTCAGTGAACTTCAGTCCTGCTCTGCTGACATAAACTCAAGTCTTATGTTAGCAGGATAAGCAAAGTGTTTTCACTTCTACTTACCACTTAAGACAAAAATAACTTCTGTTGTTCATTCTGTCTCCTGGCTACAAAAGTCTTGTCTTACTTGGTGGTTTGAGGATTCGGAAAACACAGACTGAAATGGAAAGACTGTTGCTATTGCAACAAAAGGTCTTTTACATCCTCTGCTGTTTTCTAAGAAATAATCAGTTATGACTGGATGTATACAAGAGCTAGGACAAAAGCTCCAAACCTAAGTTTCTCTATACCAATAAAAAATGTGCTGACAGGATGGAAAAAAGGAGACACTTTCTTTAAGGATCATCTTTGTCCTTCAGGGCTGGGGACATAGAGGGGACTTTGCAGTATTGGGGCAGGGTCTTCAACAGGCCAAAGGCTTGAAATAAAATTATGCCCTTTCTTCTACTGTGGGCCTCCTGTAGATACAAAACCTTATTAGGACACAATTAAAATATGTATCTATTAGTAGTAAAAATTCATCTAGAGAAGGGAAAAAAGATTTTATTAAGTCTGTTAACAAGTGTATTCCTGCCAACAACATATTCCTATGGAGACCATACACTTCAGGGTCCTCATGTAGGTTCTCCCAGCCCATCCTGCCCTACACTCCAAGCATGCTCCCTGAGTGCATGGCACAAGCCCAAGAAAGACACATATTATCTCCTCCCTTCTCAGGGTTCCCATCTTAAACAGGGTGCAGCAGCAAAATACATTTCTCTTCCCCAGGTACATCGGGGAGGAGTGGTTGTTTTTGTTTGTTTATTTCTTTTTCTCCTTTAAGGAAAATAAAAATGAGCTTTTGCCATTACCAGGAAACACAAAGAAAGGGGAAGAGCTGCTGCCTCTCACACCAGGAGGAGCTAGTGGGGAGACAGAGAGGTCCCAAATAATTACAGTCTCATGCTGGGTCCCAGCCTCAGGACATCTTTTAAGTGGAATGGGAGTCCATTTTTTTACAACAGGGGGCTATGGATTGCTAGTGACAATATTGCTATCTCCAGTACTTGAACTAAGAACTAGAAACAAATTAAACTGCTTCACCCGCTGTGTGACAGAGTTCATGAAAAATCACTGAAAAAGCTATCACAAAGCAGGCAAAATTTTTTGAAGAACGGCTTCCCTGTGCTTGCAAGGTGAAAGCAAGCTTGGTAACAAAATAATACTTGTATTATTTTCTTATTGCTAAGGGGCTCAATCATTGAATTTGTGCTAATAAAGTCCACTTCAAACATCTGATTAGCGTCCTAATAAATCCATTAAGGGACTAATTTATCACAGTGCCATTTTGCCACTTAGCCAAGTGGCAACAGGAGACAAAAAAATTTCAGTGAATAACAGGAAGAACCTGCAGCACTGACTCCTTTTTCTTTCCTTTGCATCGCTATAAAAATGACTTCATGTATTTTGAATGAGGTTAATTTTAAACAATTTTCTCTCTTCTTCTTACCTTAAGTGCTAAGTGGTTGTGGCAAGGTCAAATCGTAAAGGATGAGATGAGGTTTTGCTGTTAAACTTCTACCACACTATTCAGGCAGTCAGGGGTGCACAGGCTGTGATTTACTCTTAATGGGACACCTGAAAAATTGTTAGTTCTAATCAAATATGACTTGGAGAAAGGAATCATGGCTACTGTGCTCATTCCTTTAACAGTAAGTAAACAGATCAGACAGAGATTTGGCAGGATATACCTACATTGAAAAGTAGCTCTGTGCAACAGGATGGATTTGTAGAATCCCTAAAATTCAAATGTGTAGAATTTTAATTATTTGGTGCTGAGAACATACATGTCCCCAGTACTGGAATTTTCAAGGTTTTGATTCAGTCTGCTTCTGATGTGGTCGAAAGAGTGAACACTTCCTCATGGCTGGAGCACACCTTAGAATTCACTTCTGTTAACACAGGCCAAAACTTCTCCACAGTGCAACTCCAAGCCTGGTAAGTAGGAACTTAACACATTTGGATTCACATCCAAAGTCTGTTCCTTGTTTGAACTCAAACATTAATAGAGTTGCTGCCTTTGAGTCTCTCAACTAAGAGGTTCTGGCATGCATGGGAATTTCTTGGCTATCTCCATGGCATAGCCAAAGCTACTTTTTCTTTTGAATTGAGTCTTCCTACTGTGGTGGGATTAAGGGTTATTAAAAAACCATGTTTACAAAGATTACAGGTGGGTTTCTGCATCTGTGCAACACATTATGTTCCTGAAAGAGAGAATTTACAGCCAGATCTACAGGATTGCAATGCACAGGTGGGAAAAAATAGCTGCATCCAGGGTTCTGAAAATCTAGGATGTTATTTTAGACAATGAAACAAATAAATTGAATATTTAAATGTCTGGCATTAATACTATTTTGGGAAAAGTATAAATTTTGAAGCAGATATAGCTGAGAAGATTAGTTATTGCAAAGTTTAAAGAAACAATTAGACTGTAAACACAATTTCAATGATTTTTTTAAATACATGAAAACATAAAGACGAAGAAAACATTTTAGAAATTAAGTGAAATGTTCCACAGCTGGAAAAAATTGTGTAATCTGTACCTTTTCTATGACTGTTCTGAAGAAACATGACAGGAAGTATTTTTAAATACTACCTTAAGAAGAACTTTCTACCTGCCTTTTTTTTTTAATTTCTAAGATAATAGGAAAAAAAAAATCAAAACAAAATGAAAAAGGCTGTCCACACCCAGGGATTTAACCATAAGGTATCTCTTTATTGGACCCAAGTGTGGGTCCTTGCCCAAAAAAACAGACCAGCATCCATTTCTACCTGAAATATTTTCTTTCTGCACCGAAGCCTAGGCCTCAGCATTCAGTGACAGGTTATTTAAATCACAAAAATTCAATTAAATATTTTTACTTCTACAATTCTACATTGCCTGTCATTTCCTATTTCTGTCCATACCACTTGCCTCCTACATGCTGCACATCTTGCTTTTGAATCCTCTGGAAAAGCTCCAATTAATTTATTCATCATTGGTAGTACTGTATATATCAAGTTTAGAATGCATGAAGACTCAAAATTTAATTTGAATTTGCCTTAATCTTGTCATCTTTGGATCTTATAATCAAGCTACAGAGTAAAGACAATCAAATTTTCTCTAGCTTCACTGGAGAGGTAGTCTTGGCTGCAGGAGTGTTGTCTTACAGAGAATATTACTTTTCTCTGAGAGAAGACTCCTACACTGGTGTCCATTGGTAACGCCCCTTCTCCCTTTCTCTTCTCCCTAACAGTGTCACAGAAGTGATGGTGTTTCTGAGAACCTCTTTTCATGCACAGTTGCTACAGAAGTTGGGTTATATAGGCGCAAGATTTGTTGCAGAAATGTAAAATCAGTTTGGCTCCCCTGACATGCCTGCAAAGATAAAGAATATAAATCCCAGGTTACCACACTTGTGTTCCAAGCATTTTCATGTACTTCATCTATTGCTTTTTATCCAAAAGAAACTGTGAAGTTTTGGCTACAGGCCATCAGGAATAAAAAGAGGAAACATGTCTAGGAAATAATCTAACTGACCCTTGAAGCAGAAGGTAGATAGGACAACCCCTCAAGCTTTCTTCCAGCATACATTCTGTGGTCATTACAGTTTTGCACTGAATACTCAGTTCTGGAAAAATTGCCATTATTGTGATTTTATCGATACCTGTCCAAGGGAAGTTTAATTTTTAGTCAATTATGACTCTATGATTTAGTAATCAACAACTTGTGTCCTTAGCAGCTGGAGAGGGATAGGTCAGAATTTCTTTTGTTCTTTAGAAGGTTTTTGAAAGAGGAAGCCAAAATCACCACATTTTATTGAATTGCCTATTTTGGCACTGTTTTTAGAGATATATTGCCTAGATCAATAGCTTAAAAAGAGGCTACTTACAAATATGAAAAAGATACGTCTGCAAATATTTCTTCTTGACCTCAATGATACAGTATTTCATTTGGAATTTATGAACATTTTATACATCAAATTTTTGTTCATGTGAAGCCTTAAGAAAAGTCTCGAAGCTTACATTTCCTCACTAAAAGAATAAAAGAGGAAAAGAACAAAGCTATATTTAAAAAATCTTATCACCATGGTAACTAAACACAAGCTAATTTTGTAACCAAATTTAACTGTGAGGACAGAACAGATCATTACCTCTATATCACTTAATCAGAGATTAAGAACACCTCTAATAAATTATTTCTCAATCAACAATAATTACCTGAATACAGAATTCTTTAAAAAGAGTTTCATACATGTTTACATGATATCATCAAACATTTTCAGACAAGTACCTTTGTTTTAAAACTTTTAGAGGCTATTGGCAAAGAAGAAAACTCGTGAAGTGAATGATTACTTTTCTTTCAAAGATGAGAGTAATATCTAAAGGCTAACTACCTGTGCTACTAAAAATATTCCCTCGAAGTTTTTTAGAGAGGATCAAAATTGTACCAAGTGTTCTGCACCAAGACAAAAGTAGGAGCTGTGTTTGATTGGCAGAAGTGCACAATGAGTGATGAGCTGCTCACCTTACCTACACACTACCTACCCATACTCCAAATGTATGAAAAGTTAAGGGGAGGTGAATCTTTTAAAATGCCACAGAGTGCAAACACCTCAGATCAGTAAAGGGACAAAATAGATCCATCAGACTAATTACTATCAGCAGGCAAGAAAGGAACATCAGATTAATTTCTTTGTCCATTTAGGACTTGACCTTTCAGCCGAAGCTGCCAACAAAGGTTTCCATCTAATGGCAGTTTTGGTGGCAGTTTCTGTGACTTGCCCATCCATCTACAGCCTTCTACCACTTGCATCTTCCCAATAACTGAATACCCACTTCATTATTAGGACCTGGATTGCACTGAGCAACACATTTTTATGAGTTAACATCTATGCAGCCCTCGCAGAAAGCCTGGACTTCTCTACTTCACTATAATATATTGCCTGCTGTCTTGTACTTTATGGAGCAAAATATTAATGTGCAGTATAACAAATTCCCCACCTAAATAACTTAGTTTAGTGATCATCACTTCATGGCACACTGCAAATGTCCCTATTCCTTTTTGAAGATTCAATCTGCTATTTAATATGCAGAGTCTCTTTTATAGTTCTGGTACGGATGAAGCTATTCTGAATAAAAATGGGGTTTCTTGTGGAGTTGGGGTTTTTCTGGGTTTTGGGTTGCTTTTTTGTTCTGTTTGTGTTTTTTGGTTTTGGTGTGGTTTTTTTGTTTGTTTGTTTGTTTGTGGGTGTTTTTGGTTTTAATAATTTTTTTGTATGGTCCCATCAGGCCTAATAAAACAGAAATAAGTTACATATCTTACATTATAACAAATATGCATTACTTTCAACTCCCAATGAAAGCCCATAAAAACATTTCTCAAGAGCACTGTCAGCAAGTTTTATTTCAATACTTCCTAAGAACCAGCTAATTATACACTATGTCAGATGCTGGACCTTTTTTTCCCTCAGGCTCATTGTAGGATTGCCTTCATTTTAACTTCATGTTACCTCTTATGTGGTCAGATACCATTTCCACTTACCAATGAATATTTCAGTATTTTATATTAAGTATTCATTGGAGCAGGAAATCAAATGATGCTGTTTTGCTTCCCTGGCAGGTAGTCTAACTACTGGCCTGTACAGCCTCAGCCTTTTCTGCTTTCTGTCTTTCACTTAATGAATTTTTAAGTAGTGTGTACAAAGTGGATTTATTACAAGACAATAAAACTTAAGGACTGGTGGAAAAACTTCATAGTCCCTGATTCTTAAATCAATGATCTCTAAAAGAAGAAGAGGGGGGAAGATATACATTTTAATCACATTAAAGGACATCTAAACATGTATTGGGACTTCTGTGCTCCAAAAGCAAATGTCTGTCTTGTCAATTCTGCCACTACTGTTATATGATAGAAACTAAGTGATTTGAAGGTACCAGAGTTTAGGCAATGATGAGTAAAATTTAGTTGCAGAGTCAGGTTCAGTGGCTGCAAGCCTAATGGATATTCTGTGAACATTAGTGGGAGCTAAGTGCTACACTGAAGCACTTGGAGGAGTATGCGAGTGCATCATCTTCTCGATGTATACATAACAGGGTATCCAAACTCCACAGGATTTATCTGATTGCTATAGAGACAGCAAATAGTTTTCTGTTTCTTAAACAACCTCAGCATGAAAGTCATCCTTAGAAGCTCTGTGGAATTAATTTTCCACATTTCACTCATTTTTTTATGGGTGGTTTCGAACTCTAGATGAAGTGTGAGCGAGGACTAAGGAAATATACTGAGCTCTTGAATGAAAAAGAATTTTCTCTGGGTTTAATTATTTCTAATTTTGATGACAAAAATAACGTCAAGTGAAGCACGTTAAGAATTCAAAACCATTTACTGAGAACGTGCTGTCATAATTCAAATCCATGCTATCCATTAAACAGTGCCAGCATCATCTCACTTTACAATAGCAAGTCATTTTAGCACAGCATTTCAGAGGTTCTATTATAATCTCCAAGAAGCAATAAACATCTTGAAGCAAATTTCATTAAGATTTTGTTCTGAAAAAGGGCAAAATGAAATAAAGAAAAGACTGGGTCATTGAGGTATCAATGACATTAAGAAAAAGAAGATATGAATTTGTTCTCTCACTGCAGCCTCACCTCAGTGGATAAGGGTAAAACAACACAGGTAGGATAGGAAACACTCCAGTTTTCCTTACTGCACAACTGAAACATAGGGCTGGGAGAGAGAGACTACCCAGAATCAAACCCACCCTGTATATTATAAGGGACTGTATGATAAGAAGACAGTAGGCTGAGTAAACAAGGTTGGTTTTACAAACAGAAGAGGAAGCACCCATGGACTCACTGCACAAATCTACTGAGACCTAACACAGGACTGAGTAACTGATAGTTATGCCAAAAGCATACTACCATAAGGATAACAACTATGGAGAGCTAAAACTTCATGGACAGATGATTCTGGAAAAGCCTTCACATATTTGAAACAACAAATCTGCAAGAAGTCAGTCCAGCTTTACACTATTTATTGCCAAGAGGCAAGGCTCTTAAGGAGTGAAAGACAATGAACACCTTATTCTCTACCTCTCAACAAAACCAGTCACTCGGGAAGCATCTTTGCATCAACAGGAAAGATGGTCCTGGTACTGAAAGAGGCAAAAGAGCTCGACAGAGCACACTCACTGAGTAAACAAGTTCAATAAAAAATTTACCTTTTCCTGACTGAACAACAGAGAAAGCAAGAATATGCATCCCAAATGCAGATATATGGCATTTAATGCCATTTGTCTTTAAGAGGAAAAGGGGAAAAAAAGACAACATGACATACCATTTCTCCCTAGCAATCAAAAAGAACTGGATCTGGAAAGGAAGTTGGAGGTCTGAACAAGCGTAAGGGAAGTGAAGAGAGATGGCCATCAGGCAAGTTGGGTTCTCAGCTGCTGTAGGAAAAGGATTAAATGGTGTCTCATCAGCTTAGAGCAGCCATGCCTGGAACACCTCATTAGCCTGGCTGGAACAAACAGCATCCAAAAAGAGAAGTGATAAGGAAGAAGTCTTGCAGAAAAGAAGTTGACACTGCATGCTCCAATCTTTCTTTTCTTGGATTCTTTTTCTTTCTTTTGTTTCCTTTCAAACATGCCCTGTGAGAAACTTGACAAAATACCAAGGGCAACCTCTCCATGCCCAGGTAAAAGAAGCAAAACTTTTACTACGCCATGAGTTCCTCTACTTCTGGCAGTCAAGAACTGGATAGGTTCTCCTGGATCAATATCAGACTTCAATTGCACATTGTGAATAGCTCTAAGAATATGGCTCTTCTTTTAGAACACCATACATTTTCATTTTAAAAATTCCACTTATGGATTATACCTGCTGTTTTAGGCTGAAGACATTAATGAATTCATAAAGTTAATACTGCAGTTAATCTATTCCTACAAACTATTTAAAAAATGGTGCAGCCATCTTCTAAAATGTTCACCCAAGTAATGACAGTATTTATTACTGCTGGTTAAGTTCTACAGTTCCTAAATTATTAAGCCATATAGTTCTAAATTATTACTTTGTCTAAATCACAGCCTAAAAGCCATTTTAATATTCTCACACAAGTTTTAGGTTGCTGAAAGACCTTTCTCATTCCCTTTCCTATTCAGGTATATGGTCTAATAGAGCATCCAAAGAAGTAAGCAAACAACCTCCATAGAAAAAAGTATTTATTACAGATTTTTTTTTTTTGTATTTCTGTACAGATAGGAAAAAATTCTATTTTACTTCTAAAAAAAAAACATACCTAGTTGAAAGGAATTTTCTTTCTGGCACCTTCCTTATCTGGACTATCCAGGTTTTCCTAAAAGTTTACACATATGCAGAAAAGCAAAAAAATTGTTTTTCTTTTGTATGTCAGTAAACAAAATGTTAAGACAGAAAAGGGAGATGAAGGAGGAGTTATGACATGAGATAACAGGATGTGCAAATGCTTCAGATCTTTCTTCTTTTGTATTTGTGTATAGGAATGACTCCTACAAGTGCTGCAGTTATTGCTAGACTCTATGTAGATGAGATTAGGGGACAAAAAAAACATTCCAAGGTTGAATGCTTATAGTGATGGCATTACCTTTCTTCCTTGGGATAGCTCAAGTTGTGTGCCAGGGCTTGAATCTTCCCTCTAATTACTTCCTGATCCAGTGAACAAAACACATTGGTCACACATCCAAGTCTTTCACGCTGTGATTTACTCTTCTTTGCAGCACTATGCTGGGCCATTAGACAAATCATCCATAGCACTTTCTAAGACGATGAGTCAATGAGTTGGACTGTTGCCAATTCAGAAAAGTCCTGCTAAAACTAGCTGTTAAAAGTTATTCAGCAGAGGTCCTGAATTTTTAAAATTATCAGGACCAGAATTTAAAGGTTCCACATAATTAGCAATGGCCTTTGGTACCCTTTTGGAAAGCAACAAAAAAATTTACACTTTTAAAATAACCCTTATAAGAAATGTTTGATGCATATAAGGTATCCCCCTTTTCATGGCCCCCCCCTGGCAGCCAGGAGAGCCAACCCTGTCCTGGGGGGCATCAGGCCCAGCATCACCAGCTGGACAAGGGAGGGGATTGTCCTGCTCTGCTCTGCACTGGGGCAGCCTCACCTTGAATACTGAGCGCAGTTTTGGGCACCACAATATAAGAAAGATATTAAGTTCCTAGAGAGTGTCCAAATGAGGGGAATGAAGATGGTGAAGGGCCTTGAGGGGAAGTCATACAAGAAGTGGCTGAGGTCACTGGGTCTGTTCAGCCTGAAGGAGACTTGAGGGGAGACCTCACTGCAGTTACAACTTCCTTGTGAGGCAAAGGGGAGGAGCAGGCTCTGATCTCTTCTCTGTGGTGACAGCGACAGGACTAGAGGGAATGGCCTGAAGTTGTGTCAAGAGAGGTTTAGGTTGGATATCAAGATGAGATTCTTCACCCCAGGGGTGGCTGGACACTGAACAGGCTCCCCAGGGAAGTGGTCACAGTCCCAAGCCTGAGAGTTCAAGAACTGTTTGGACAATGCACATGGCGTGACTTTTGAGGATGGTCCTGTGCAGAGCCAGAAGTTGGAGTCAATAATCCTTGTGGGTCCCTTCCAACTCAGCATATTCTTTGATTCATGGCAAAAGTTACCATTTTTACTTGCAAACAAGACCATCTGCAACTCTAGATATAGCTAATCTTCACTTTTTTTGGCCTGTTTCATTGGCATTGGGGCAGGGAAAGAGACATGCCTGCATAAACTGCTAAGGCTATAAGAGGAAATCTTGGTTCATTTACTGTGGCTTGATCCTTGCAAGTGCTCAAATAGTCTTCTGAAAAGAGAGCTGATGAATTTATTATATACATAGCACTTATTGCAATTAAAAAAAAAATCCAGGCCTCTTAAAGGCTCATGTGGTATTCAATAAAAAGAAGGATTAATTCTCCAAAGTCTATTCTTAACATTCAGAAGTTCTGCTGCAATGATGGAGATATGAAGTATGGCTGTAGGGACAAAGAGCCAAGCCTGTGATAGAAAAGCAAAGCTAGGCTACTCTTTTTTTTTATCTAAGCAGTAGTTTAGACTGAAGTGATACTTTCAATAGAATTTAAATCAGTATTCAGGTGAAGTTCTTCAGCACAACTATAGTGCTTTCATGCATAGCTTCTAAGGAGCTGTTACGAATAGATTTTTGCAAGGTACCACATTTTTGTATCACTTCTTCTGAATACTTTAAAAACCCAACTGTATCATTAATACCTCGATCTAAAGCCCAGGATAATCCTTAACAATGAAGGATATAAAGAAGGGAAGAAAAAAGCATTTAAATAACAAATGTGCCATTTAGTAATGAGCAAATATATGGGGGCTTCTGCTTAATTTCTACTTGAAAATACAAGTCCCCATGATGTGAAACTGAGCAATATTGGAGCAGGAACCATCTGTCTGTGCTACAGGAATCCCAAGAGATGTAGATCACGATTGAACTCCATTATTGCTGACATTTAACAAAGCCATTAAAAGAGAGTGCTCTCATTCCTACCACTTACAGTCAACTATTGAGTAAATCTAGTTAAGGTGAGGAGTACAAATTTGGAACGAGACAAGAACAGGAAGGTTGTAGGGGCATTCAGGCCAACATGAAGCATTTGTAATGGCTAACAGAAACATGAACACATATATATGTCTGCATGTATGTATAAATGCTATTATAAGCACACACAAGCATAAAGGCACTTGTCACGATCACTTGACAGCGAGCCATGGGTTCCTCACTTATTTCATCAAGGTCTTTGAGTGTGAAGACATTAGCACCTAAGGAGACTGTGTATCTCAAGTAGATGACAAAACACAGGCTGAACAGATGATGAATCAAGCCAAAAGTGAGAACTGACAGTGAATGTGAGCAGTCAAAAGAAAGGAGTTTTTAAGAGCCTTACTGCTATGTCGAAAATGGTGGGATACATTAAAAATGTAATTTCCAGTTTGTGCCCACTGTCTCTGGTCTCGCCACTGGGTGCCACTGGAAAGAGCCTCCCTCTGTCCTCTTTTGCAGCCTCCCTTCAGGTCTTCCTTTACATTGTTGAGATCCTCCTGAGCCTTCTCTTCTCCAGGCTGGACAGTCCCAGTCTCAGTCCTTTCTCATATGAAAAGTGTCCCAGTCTCTTATACATTTCTGTGAGCCTTCAGCCATGTGGCCACTTCAGTCATTAGAGTTTCAGTTTTCCTGTACTCTTTTGCAAATACTGGGATCTTTGTCTCTGTCTTTTTGAAAACTGAAGCTTTTCAGCCAGTGAAATTGTTACGCTATTTTCCTGTTAGAAGATCAAGGAAAATTATCTTCAATTACAGATGTTCTGATGATTTCTGGTCTTGTAATGTACAAAATCCCTTCCCAAATGGATTTGAAATTGGCTAGAGAACACAATTATTCCACACTTTTCATACTTCAAAGCCTTGTCCATAGCCCAGTGTATACCTATGAGCTCAAGTACATTTGATTTCCTGATTCCATGAGGAGGAGCTGGGGTTTGCTCTTGCATCTAGAAACTAGAGCAGAAACAGCTGCTGGGAGTTGCATTTCATTTGCAGCACACTCCTGCACAAACTCTGTGTAGAATAATGCTGGATGACATTTTAAGATCAATGTGAATCTTTGAATCAGAGCAGAGCCTTCAGGAAAAGAACTGACACTCAGGAGACACAAAAATCAGGCTTATTTTCTCTTTTCATAGTGATAATTTTCTATTGTCATTACACTTCTTAAGAGAAATTAAGCTGGCCTGTTTTCCTGACCCTCCACATAATATTTTCTGGAGCCAAAACATTAGCTTGCTTCCCCTTTAAATAAAATGGGATTACAAAAAGAAATGAAAGGTTTTTAGAATTATAAAATAGTCTTCTGCTGCTCATTAATTCCTACAGTAACAGGAGCACATTTGACATCTTTTCAGTATAATATATTTCACTTGAGAGCAAAAATTTTAGTTATAACATCCCTTGAAACAAAGCAACTAATACTAGCCCTCAGAGTGAATCTTCATAGGGCAGTAAGGAAAACTTAATGAGAATTTTATTAGTCATCCTGCACAAATACTTCAAATGGCCAAGGACGAGAAATTATAAAGAAAGTGCTGTGTATATGCCATGGCTTTGAAAGGAATATTGGATCTTCATTTGCAGTGATAAAATTCCATGTAAATAGGAAAAAGTATGACAAGTACTTTTCACCCTTCATCACTTTAGCAGTTCAGAAGAGTTAAATTGCTCCGCAGCATTGCAGCAGCAAGCAGCACTTCAGACACAGGAATGGTCAGGCTGCTAGCAAAACAGGCTTCATTTTGTCTGGTATTTAATTTCTGCATTGTTGTGCCTGACTTTTCAGTAAATGATGTTCTGAAATTAGTGCTGGGAGCTGCAACAAAAGGATGTGGCCACTCATCTGTTTCTTCACAAACTAGCAAAATCCTTAATGATGCAGTCCAGAGAATTAAGTCATTATATTCACGTATTCTGTCGCCCAGTACCCGGTGTGGATTTACACAGGCTTGAATTGCATACTTTAGATCCCTGCAAAGTGAACAGGGGCAGTAAGTTAAGAGTGGAACACACAGCTGGCTTGCTTTCTAATTAAGATCAAGACAGATATCCATACGTAGTGACAAAGTCAGTCATATACAGCATATAATTTCTTCCTGAAACAGTTTCAGAACCTGACACACTTTAGGACATATAAAAATATTTTAGCCACAGCAACTTGGGGCGAAAGAAAAAGTATTTGTGTCAGCATCATAAGGTAATAAATTAATTCAGGCAGGATACAGCAGACATGGTGTCAGTTCTTTCCTCAGACTTCTCCCACCTCCAGCAGTTCTCCGCCTCTCAGGAGTTCTCTAAGGACCACACAACTGTGTAACTGTGGAAGGGTAAAGGGAGAAGCACTTTTTGTCCATCCTGTTAGCAGGAAGACACCGTGCAGCAAAGACTTACAATACAGAAAGCTAAAAAAAACAGCTAAAAGGCTCCTGTAAGCTTCGCCAATTCTTGGAGCCTGACTCCAGAGAAGCTCAGAGCAGTTCAAACACCAGCTGTCTCGCCCCACACATGAAATGGCCAAGGGATGCTTTACTGCAGCACAAGTTTTATCACACAGTCATCGCACAGTACATCCTACTGACAGCCACGTAAATAGGCTTGCACCAACACCAGCCCCTTTAAGTCCTTCACAGGTATCAGACCTCTCAGAAATGAACATGTCACTTTCATCATTAATTTCAGAAATAGATGATGCAAATAGACTACTTTTCCAATTTGGACCTGAATTACACAATCATTTGCATTTGCGACTAAAAGAGCCCAGATTACTCCCCATGCTGTGGCTGTGCTGTGCCACACCTGCAGAGCACCAAGGCTAACCCTGCTCCTCATGCTGCTCCCCACTGAGTAGGCTGGGGGTGAGACAGGAACCTGGGAGGAGACAGGACAGCTGACCCCAACTAACCAAAGGGATATGCCATACACTGTGATTAACAATAAAAACCTGGGAAACGAGGAGGAGGTAGCAGGAATCAGGACACTCCTGGTTATAGCTTTTGTCTTTCCAAGTAGCCATTACGCACAATGGAGCTCTGCTGTCCAGTAAGTGCCTGAGTATCTGCCTGCTGATAGGAAGCAGTGAATAAAGTCCTTATTTTACTTTGCTTGGGTGCACAGATTGTTTCACTTATTAAAGTGCCTTTATCTCAAGCCACAAGTTTTCCTGGTTTTGCTCTCCTCCATCCTGCTGTGGGGGGGTGGGAGGGGAGAGGGTGAAGAAAGTGGGCAGGCAACTGGGTGGGTGCTCAGCTGTGGCCCTGCTCAGCCCACTGAGGCTGGGCCAGAAATACTGGTATTTACCATCAGTGGCCATGGGCACTGCTGGAACAGGAAAGTGTTCATCTCGCCTTCAATAGCTGTTGGCTTTGATACAGCTAAGTAATTTCAGATAGCAGAGGCTGAAATGCTGTCTAAGACTGCCACCAGCCTGAAAGACAGAGCACACAGCTGGGGTAGCTGAAGACAAGGCTACAGTGAAAGTAAAACTGAAAGGAAAACCAAACCCAAATCTTCCAGGTAAGGTCTTCACCTACAGTCAAACCCAATCGATATCACCACGCATCTTTCTCCAATTACTATTACTCATGTCTAAGAAGTAGATGAATCTGTCTAGGCTGTAAACCAATTAAATATCAAACAGCTACATCAGATTGGCATTGTGTCCAAACCAATAAAACTAGAGGACATGAAGGGAAGGAAAAGAAAAATCAAAAACCTGAGCCCTTCATGATATAGGGACTACTTTAGAGCACCAAACCATGAAGACCAGACAAATCAAGGTTTTGGTGGTTTTTTAATACCTATTGAAAAATTCTGAAGTGCTCAGCAAAGTGATACTTTAGCATCTGTATCTCCATTGCAGAAACAAGTACAACACAATATGGATTTTTCATCAGTGTCTTAGAGCAAAAAATAGTGGACTACCTCTTCCCGTATGGAGAAAAGAAAAATATTTACCAATAGTTCATTCATATAAATTAGAAAAGTTAGTTGAAAAGATAACAGTAAGAGGCAAACTTGTACACAGGTGGCTGTGGAATGATACTAATGCATCTTTAGTTATGCAACAAAGGAAGAGCACAGATTTTAAGAACATAGCTTTCAAGACAAATTTGCTGGCTAGAGACAAGGATAGGGTGGGGTGGGGGAGATTTTTCCAGTTACTACAGAATGACAGTAAAAACAGTTAGAAAAAAAAATTCTTTAGCAGACAAAGGACAAGAATTCATAAGCTGTTCAGCAGCCTGAAACTTAAAAAAGATCAGTACATGAAATAAAAATGGGTTCAAATTACCAAGTGTAGAAGACTCAAATGAGAAAGTCTAGGATAAAGTGAGACTCGTTGTTTCTTGATAATAATCACAAAAAAAATTCAGTACATGAGAGTCACAAGGGGAAGCGCAAAGAAAGTGAAAAGAGAAGGCCAGTAAGAAGTCTGTGTGGAAGAGACAAGACCCAAATGAATCAGTGGATATTGAGATGTTTTAGAAAGTATCAGACACATTATTATCATTATCTCTGAGTTTTCAGAATTCTGGCCTAGGAAAATGTTTGACCCATACTACAACTCTCACTGTGTTCTTTACCTATTCTTCTGCATTAGAACTGATGAAAATCAGGGGCCTGAAGAGAAAAAATTCCAGAAAAGATGGAAAATGTCATTATCTGTCTTTCACAGGGGCACAACAAGGAGTCAAAAAAGAACCTCATAAAATAGCTTGAACTCAATTCCAAAGAAAAGACTGGAACATATAATCAAGCCTATTTTCAAGCAATGCACAGACAGTGAAGATGAATATTTAACCTGTCAAGAGTAAGTCATTGAATCAGTTGCATTTTCTTCCACAGCATTTTTCTATACTTTTCTTGTACACTTGGTTCTATGGATAACATCTTCTTGCTATCTTAACTGAACAGCTCTTACTATCAGTGTTCTAATGTAAAAACAGGAACATGAATGCTAATTAAAAGGGGGATGGGGAGGAAGGGAGATGGGGAGGAAGGGGGATGGTACACCACTTAAGTGCAGCATATTATCACATTTCAACTTGCTCTACAGTATTTGCTTAACTTTCAGAAATTCTGTCACAAAACAGCCTGCTTTCATGAGTGATATTTTGTCACTGAAATTGATTTACAGCTTTTCAAAGATTTATTTTTGCCCCAATTTATCTTGGCAGTCACCAGCAGTGGATATTCAGCCTTGCTTTTTCTTGTTAATGAGAAATCAGTGGATGTCACAGTGGCAATATTTTCTTCATCTCTCCTTGACAATATTTGAAAAAAAGATAAATTTCTTTTTGAATAAACCAGTAAAATGGGGAGTTAATGTCACATGGGCCACTTCTTTCTATAGTGTGAATTCAGCCTCTGAAATGCATAACATATACACCTAAAAATGCTTTAAATCCCCATGAAAATACCACTGTGCTATACAGTCCAACACTCCTGCCTCCAATCTCCTTTTTTCATGGCTTGACACTGGCCCAGCACCAGGCACCCAGGAGAGTCGCTCACTCACCCTCCCCTATCACAGCTGGGCAAAAGAGGGAAAAGAAAAAAGTTAACAAAGGCTTCATGAGAGATAAGGACCGGGAGAAATATTTCAAGGGCAAAACAGGCTCAACTTTAGTTGCAAGTGAAATTTATTGCTAACAGAATGAGAGGAGGATAATGCAAAATAAAATAAGCCCTTAAAACACCTTCTTTCCCCCACCTCCCACAGCCCCTCCCTCCTTCCCACCAACAGCACAGGGAGACAGGGCATGGGGGTTTGGTCAGTTCATCACCGAGATTTTCTTCCACTGCTCTAGGAGAGGAGTCCTTCCCCTGTGAGGCCATGGGGTCTCTCCCACAGGAGTCAGTTCTCTGTGAACTTCTCTGGCGTGGGTCCACTCCCATGAGCAGCAGCCAAACTGCACCTGCTGCAAACATGAGTGTCTCCCACGAGCACACAGCCCTCCCAAAACTGCTGCTATGTGGGTCCCTCTTCCACGGGGTGCAGTCCTCCAAGGACAGGCTGCTCCAGCCTGGAAGCAGGGCCCTCTCTCTCCTTCAGCTCTTCCACTGGAGCCTCCTCCAGGCATCCACCTGCTCCAGCGTGGGCACCTCCCCCACGGGCTGCTGGTGGATCTCTGCATTCCCCATGGATCCCCATGGGCTGTGGGTGGATCTCTGCATCCCCCGTGGATCCCCATGGGCTGCAGGGGCACAGCTGCTTCACCATGGTCATCACCATGGCCTGCAGAGGAACCTCAGCTCTGGTGCCTGGAGCATCTCTTCTCCCTCCTTCTCCACTGATCTTGGTGTCTCCATGTTGTTTCCCTCACATGTTCTCACGTCCTTCTCTTCTCTGACTAGAAGCAAAACCCATGACTTTTGTTTTGATTTTCTTCTTAAATATGTCATGACAGAGGCATTACCAACCTCTCTCATTGACCCAGCTTTGGCCAGCAGCATGTCCATCTTCAGAGCCATCAGGGACTTGGTCTGCCTGACGTAGTAGAAGCTTCCAGCAGCTTCCCAAAGGAGCCATCTTTGTGTCCCCCCTGCTACCAACAACCAGGCCCTGTCAAACCAATACACCTTTATATTCTCACCTGTAAGGCGTAACAGAGAGACTACCAGAAGATCTTGAACAGCAGGTTAAAAGCACTGTTCATGAAGAAGAGACTTTCACAAGGCAGATGTTAGAGATGCAGGCTCGATGCAGATGTGTGCTGGGTAGCATGTTTGCAAGGCTGTCTTTAACAGCATAACGATTTGGAAGCATAATGCAGAATTTTGCAGTGCCTTAAGACAGGCACCTTCCTTCTAAAAAAAGCATAAGAACAGCTTAGACATAGATCATACATGACAGACTCCATAACTTTCTTAACAAGTTCCAAAAGTTCACAGTTCTTGCTATTACAACAGTTATTCTAGAAGTTCATCTGAGCTGTGCCTCCAAGTCATGTGTTGATACCTAATCATTCCTGTACCCTCCCAAGAATTTTATCTGATTTGCTCGCAGGCTTCTTAAAGGCTGTATCCAGAGCAGCAGGATGTATTCCTCCTGGTCAAATTGTAACATTTTTAAGTGGAAAAATGATTTTGCAGTTCTTGAAGGTCAGCTACCCATTTATGTGTTCCTATAAATTTATTGAGGGGTGAAAAAAACCTGTAGCCACAAACTGTACTTGTTCATCTTGTAATGCCCAGGAGTTTTCAGAGAAATTTCTAAGCTAGATCCAGTAGCCATTTGTTCTTTATTTTGGCTTTGTCTGGTCACATCAACCATCCCTGTCATTTCTCAGAACTCTTAAAAATTCATTGTTTTATTCTACAGTGTTTGCATTCCTCCTCAAACTTAAACTATTTGCAGGTTGATTAAAGCTAGTCTTTAATCTTCCTGGTCTAATCTTAATGTTACTATAGTAAAACACTGAATACAGGGAAGATGGAAATACCCAACCTAATACACTTTTCTGGGTTTATTAATGATCAGTTAACACCATTTGGGTGCAACTCTCCAATCACTTCTGCATTTAGGCTCTAGGATGTTTCCTGAGATTGCTTACCAAAACACTATCAGGACTGCCAAAATGTTTTTCCCTGTCCACAATGCCCGTACCTTTCTCAGGGTAGGAACCTGACTTCAGTAAATCGATGACAATTATTAATTATTATCTATGGCAAGCTTACAGGTACCTACCAACTATTCAACTATTTTTTCTTGGAAGCTGATGGGGCTGGCTTTTTCTGAATACTACTTCCAGCTCTACGAGTGAAAGAAACACTCAACTTGCTCATTTTTTCAGTGTTGTGACATCATCACTGACTTACCCAAAACAGCTGAAAGAGTCTGACATTTCACCAGCATTTTTTTGGGTGGGGAGGTGGGACAGGTTTTGGGCAGGCTGCCGCAGAGCAATCTGGTAGATTTTAAGACAAAGTTCAACAGGCTTAACACAACTGGTACTATCTTACTGAAGTTCCTTCTTATTATGTCCCATCTTTATATAAAGCTAAATTTTACCTTTTCATCCCTGGATTAAATTTTTCAGCCACCAGCACACAGGAGTCAGCTAAATGACCCTTTCAGTGAAGAGTGGCTCAACAAAAATGTAGTAAATCCTCTGATGGCCTTAGGCAATGCATGTTGAGATTCCTGAGTCACAGAGGAGTCCTTCCCTGTTTTCTGATGTTCACAGGATTATCTTTTACTGTAACTAAAGTCCTTCCCTTCTAGTTTTATCTCAAAGATGATTCTGAGCTCCCCCTTTAGGCATGTAATTGAGCCTGACTTACTCCATAATGAGTTCTGAGCCCACCTGCTCAAGCAGTGCAAACACACTTGCATTCTAAGGAACTGGCAGGCAAAACCAAGTCAGTCAGCCCATCTATCTCATCAGTCCCTTGTGGACCCTCAAGGATCAAGTGTACACTGCAGTGCTTCAGCACAACTCTAAAACCCCTTTGTGGTGACCTGTGGCATTTCTGTCACCCGCCCACGTGCCCGCGCGGCGTTTTCCCGGTCAGATGCGGAGCAGCAGGNAAATAGAACAATCAAATAAACTCGAAAACAGAATGCTACAGTGACCTGTCAAAAAAACCTGGCTTCTGTCTCTGTAAGTGACAGGTGTTCCCTAGTCCATGCAAGTCTGTTGCTCTCTGGATACCTGAACAACATGGAAGGGATCTGGGAATAGCCAAGGCATTGCAGAGATCTGCTGCATCTTTGGGTGAAAAATGTCTTGTTATCAACTTGCCATTTAGACTACTTTTATTTAAAAAAATAAAATATATTTAAAAATATGGCAAAGCATTCAAAAATACTTAAAAAAAACCAGAGGCCAAAAAGACACCATATATTAGCAGTACAGAAGTACAAATTATGTAAGATGATGGAATGATGGCAGGCAGAGGTAGAGAAAGAGAAGGGTCAAGAAAAGCCCTTGGCAACCAGACTTCCCTAGGTCTCCCTTAGCTAGACAAGTGACCTCCAGCTTGGCTAAGACAGCATCACATCCACCTTAATATCCAAACCTGCGGTCCTGACCCGGTCATTTCTCTTTTTTTGGCAGAGCACCTTAGTTCTTACAGTTCTCTTTCTGGAGTCTTACACAGATGAAAAATCTTTCTTCAAGAGCCTTACAATGTTATCACTTGCTGGCTGTCCTGAGGTAAGTCACTATCCTTGCCCAGATCATCACCCCACTCCACCCATGCTGTAGCTCTCCCTCCTTTCCACTCCCTAGCTGCTGTTTATTTTTGCCATCACAGTAGCAAACTGAGTGAGCTCACAGGCAGTTTAAGCAAGCACTACATGCTGCAGGAATATGCAGAGAGCCCCTTTTGGCAGCAAGCTACTAAAACAGTTCAGCATGACTCAGTTTCATACTCACCCCATTGTTTCCTTACCTAAGGGACCATGTATGATTACTCTCAATACAAATAGGCATTGTTTCACTTCTGCATATATACTTTTGTAATTCGCTAGTTAAAAAATGGATTAAAGAGTAAGAACTCCCTCTGTTTTTTATAACTGCCACTTCTGAGAATTCTGTATAAATACAACATAATTTACACTAAACTTTATGTGCTACATCAAACTATACATTTTATTAATGTTACAGAAGTGTCCACATTATGAAAATTATGCCTCACACTCCTATCTCCGGGGCAAGATGAGACATAACAGAAGTTATTTTAATACCTTAGCACAACCATTCCCACCCTAGGAACTTTTTAAAATTAAACTTCATTGCTGTGGAAGAGCATTTTTCATAACTAAGAACTAACCACATGAACGCATAAGATGCAAACAATATGACTAATTACTTGCTCTTGGAAGAGAATAACTCTACAGCAAAGCACTAAAAGTGCTTTAAGGATAGTTAAAAACTGGCTATGACTTGATGGAACTAGGCAACTTGAATCTGAGAAACTCCTGAGTGGAGCACATTAGAGAGTTTTATTTTTGCCTTCATATTGATGATTGCCACTGTAAGTGACTACAGAACAGGATCCTCTTCAGCACAGAAGGAAGAAGAGCAGCTAGCTGAATCCATTACAGTATGGAGAACAGCTCTCATCCATGCAATTTAACAGTCAGGGCCAACACGTAAAGTTTTATAACTGCAATGTTATAAAACTCACATAGGAGCACTATAGATTTAAGAGTACTGGCATATTTCAAAAAATAATGATGCTGTATGAGCTGTGATGAAATGTAAGGGAAATTAAAAAAAGTACATCTGTCAACTAGCAGCATAATCTTTGCAGTTAAAGAGCTCAGGATCTGCAAAAGACTCATCAGGAATTGTTTTGGAAAGGGTCCAAACAATACACAGAGAGCAACAATAGGGCACCAGGTACAGCCAGAACATATAGTTTCTTTTATCCATGAGAAGATCATGACTTAGGAGAATTCAACTACACAACCAGATTATCTACATGGAGCTCCAACACTACTTGAGGATAAATTTTGCAATGTTATTACATAAAATGAGTGGATTCCTCAAGGCACTTAAAGATCATTTGCCCACAGGACTGCATTAGAGTCCTGAAAAAGCATTTTAAAATGCAGGCTGAAAAACAAAAGGAAAATATTAAATGGAAAATCTTAAAACTTTGTTATTGGAGAATAGTGAGTTAAGTCCAGTATTTAATTTAAATGGAATAAGTAAATCTAAATAAGGCCCATCAGGAACACATGGAATAAGATTAAAAGTAACACTATCAGGAGTGATATGCTATATTTCATGAGATGAGCTCTTCAATTCAAAGCATCCCCATCATATCAGACAGCTCAGAGTTGCTGCTACAAAGATTTTTTCAGGCACTGGCCTAAAACAGGACACTAATATGAAAACATTTCTATTTCAGTACATTCCTTAAGACAGAAATTCACATGCGTGAAGAGCAGCCCTTCTCTATGTTATTCATCCAGCTCAATGATAGATTTGCCAAATCTGCATGACGTACTTATCACTATGTCTTTGGCATGGGACCTGGGAGCCTTACTGGGAACTGTGAACACACATCCAGCAAGCCTGTCAAAACAGGGCCTGTTCACACATTGCTAAGAGGATGAGACAGAACCATCCTCACATGATTTCTACAGTGGCACCGGAAATCTGTGGAAACAGTTGAAAGGCATTAAAACAGCTCCTTGCTCCACTGTAGGAGGATGCCAGTTTGTTAGGATGCTGATCTTGAGCTTTTTCCGAAACAAAAAATAGACATGCTTCATCTCCAGAAGACTCCTGTTGGTAGGATGTGGATTTCTACTGTTACCAGTTGGAACTGGCACCATTTGTCTACCCAGCAAGCCTTGCTCATCAGTGCTGGTTCCACACATCTCACATGGTAGCACTGGTTCCACAGCACAAAAAAACCTTTTGTTCAGCAGGACAACATAGGTGGATGAGCAATGAATGTACTTTTAGGTTTGACTATGTTACAATACAGCTTTTTTTAAGCCTGGAAGACCAATCTAACTACTCTTGGAATGCCTCCAAGACCAGAAAAATTATAATTTGCTGCCAGCCAGGTGCACCACTCTCTGGTCAAACCACCACCCTTGCCTTGTGGACACACCACAGAGCAATCTGTTATAGAAGCTGCTGCTTCTACTTTCCTTTTTGATGTCAACAGATGTTTCAAAGTCTGCAATACATCCAATTCAACAGCAGGGACAAAGGTGTCCCTCAGAGCATGGCTATGAGGATTCTTTTCTTTGTGAAAAAGAAAACTGAGGACAGCGTAATGATCTAGCAGTACTGGGTAGGTATTTCAGCCAGCCTGCATGAAGTAGAGTGTATTATCTGTACTTCCAACATGTCATATATTAGGACATCTGCAGAGGACATCTCTGAATATACAAGCGACCTTAACTACAGATTATCTAGAAAGTTTGGCAACCCAAACCATGAACTAACTTTTAAAAATACCTGGAATAAATTCGTTCAAATTAAATGGCTCAGTTTTCAGACAGGACTTGCTCAGATTAAATTCTGCCCACATGTTTTAATCTACCTTTGCTATGAATGTGAAAGAACTAAAGTGGAAAGTCTAATTATACAGGATCAGCACCCACTCAGCTTCTACCAAATGTTCCTCTTTGCCACATTCCAAAATAGGTGATACAGCTCTTGAGATCTAACTCATCAAGAATATGAGTCTATGATTCCATGAAGAGAATCACAGAATGGTTTGGGTTAGAAGGAAACTTAAAGGTCATCTAGTCTAACCTCCTTTGCAATGAGCAGAGACAACTTCAACTAGATCACATGTCCAGTGATGGACTAGAGAAATCTGATTCTCTGTCAGCAATGAAAGCCTTTTTATAGACCAAAATTTAGAAACTTACAGATGAGGTTTAGATCCTGCACACCTGTAACTAGCAAGCTCCTTTCTCAGCACTCAGCTTTGCTTCACACCACCCTATAGCATTAAGACTCCCCACAATGCAATTAGCCTAGAGTGAAGCAGCATGGAGCTGTTAGATCACTGACTGTCTGAAGAGTGGATTTCTGTGGTGCAAGCTTTAAGTGCTGTGGATCTAGCACACGTAAGAGTCTTTTCTCTCAGCTTTTATCTTTTCTATGAACAATTGCTTCCTAGAGCTGTCAGCCCCTTCCACAATATTGTCAGGTACCATTTGGACAAGCTCTGAAGCAGGACAGCAGAGGACTAAGAGTCAGAGATTAAAAAGAGTCTCCACAAAAAAACCCAATTCTCTATTATTAAGTCTCTTAATTCTACGCTCAAAGATAGTTCAGGAAAGATTACAATTGATCTACAATCAATTCTGACAGTACTCTTCTGCTGCCTCTCAGAACCAGGGACACGACCAGGTAAGTCTGAAACCTGTTCTACAATGACTGAATTAGTCAAGTATTAACTTTTCAGGAATGTAATTTCAAATAACTAAAACTGGTAGCATTTGAAAGTCCATTCATTAAAAGTATGTTTTTAATATATTTAATTCCTTCATGAACAGAAAGGAAAACAGCTGGGTTTATATTTTCCCTAAGTACTTCAAGCACAAAGCAGCATGTTCCAAATCCCCTAGGATATGAAACCCTTGAGGTTTTCAGTAGGATGTCCACTCAACATTTTTGAAAATCATACCCTAGAGTAATCCTGATATCAGTCTCTGCACAATTTGAAAGGCATTATCTTTCTAGACAAGGAAATTAATAAAAATATCATTTATTTGACACAAATTTCTGAAAAAATAAAGTAGCTGCCTCATAACTGGGAAAATGAGGATTCCTCTGGAGTTCATGTTTTCCAGTTATGATCTCTTTTTTTCTCCATGCACTAGAAAGATACAGCCATTGTTAAGGAATTAACTTCCCAGTTAAAAAAAAAAAAAAAGCTGTTCTAGATTCAGGACTTTGCACCTCAAAACAGAACAAAACACTTTTCTTTACAATAAACTCAATGCTTAGGGACATGGTTTACTGCTGGACTTGGCAGCGTTAGATTTACTGTGGGACCTGATAATCTTAAGTCTTCTCCAAGTTTTCTAAATTATTCTATAATTCTGAAGCTAGGATGTAAATGGTACCTTTAAATTATATACTAAGTGTCAGAATCAAATATTTAAGTCCCAGGACACTCCTTCAAAAGCCTAATCCAGTGCTAAGTCCGTAAGTTGTATGTTTGGGAAGGGGCTTATGCGTGTGAGAAATATAATAGTCATTCACACCAAGTCCTTGCTGTCCTGACTCTGAAGTACTCTCGGCTGAAGAAATACACTTACCACAAGTGGTAATGTCATGATTAATGTTTAGTCAGCTGAGCAGAAGCAGAGGTATTAACTCAATCTATATTTTACTTCCTTGCAGGAAGTTCCACACATTCTGGTGAAAAGCACCATATCCAGACCGGAATTTCAGTAGGAAAAACACACTTGTTCAGCTTCACATTTACTTTGAATGTCTCACAATTTCCATTTTTATGCAATTAACTTTTGGATTCTCATGAAAAGGATTTTAAAATTGTCCTGCAAAAATGCTCAAAAAAATTAAGCTTTTTTGTTTTACAGGCAACCTGCATAATTTTCTTCTTGAAAAAACACAGTTTATAACATACAAAGTTTATAACACAGTTTAAAAGGTACAAAATAAGGACTCAACATCAATACAGGAGGATCACAAAACTTATGTCTGCAGCTTACCACTATTACCGGTCCTCTATAGACCAAAATTCTTCTGTCTGACCTCCTGTGACATCAAACTTCTAGAGGTAAATCTGGAAGAAACTTGTAAATATGGGTCGTTAAATGTGCTTAAAAATTCTGTTTATTTAAAAGAAACAACCCTCTTTATAGCTATAAATTTGACTGAAGTGCTATCACTCATGCAACCTCTCTGAATAGAAGGAAGTTAAAAATAGCCCAACTTCCAGATAATTTTTGTAACAACCACATCTCACTAAAGCTGAAGAATTTCTGATCCATTTAATTATCCAGAATTGGCAAGTGTCTTAATTTAGAAGGAGAATTTGGTTTAGAGTATTAATAGAAAATCCTATCTTACCACAATCAAAACAAGGCTTTTATTTCTTCTGGGAAGTACATTCAAAATACACATTTGCAGGAGAAGAGATAGTGATTCTGAATTTCATTTCTTTGCTTTATCTGCAAGAAAAATGACCTTGCAGAAGGTTACAAGAGAACAGATCTACACTACACTTCTACACTAATGTAAGAAGTATTTTCAATATGAGCTATAATCTTTAACCTAACATCCTGAAAAATGTTACAGCCTGAGTATTTCAAATTATTTTGATAATTTTAGAAAGGGATAAATCTTTTTTCCTTTATTTTATCTCAGAAGCAAGGCTTTATTTTCCTGCCCCTGGCCAGAACTGTATCAGTGCAGCCAAAAGGGCTGAATACCTGCTTACTTATTGGAAAAAAAGTTACCTTCTACACTTCATCAGTTACCTTAAATACTTCAACTGTACCTCTGCTATGCATAACAGCACTTAGCATTATTTTAGGATAAACCACATAATTTCTACAAGGGGGTAATGCTTTCAAAACTCTGTCGTAGGCCAGCTCAAACTGTCCAAGTCAAACTTGTGTTGACAAAACCAAATAACAGCTGAAAACCCAAGAAATACAATTTCTAAGCAGTAGAAAACATCTCAAAAAATTGCATAGTTAGGTCTACACTGATTATTCAGAAGCAAATCATAAGCACTGAAAAGGCTCATTAGCTTTCAGCTTAAATAGTCAAATTTCCTGAGCATGCAATTACCAGCCTCTGCAGCATGGCTCTTGTACAGGTACACTCTACCCAGAAGTAGATTAAAATTTTCAGTGCAAAAAATCTCAAGCCTACCCTGCAATGATTTTCCTGAAATTAAAGCAGAAAATGCAAAAAGTTAGCAGATATTTCTTTTCATCTTAACCACGAAAGGTTTTTCACTTGTTTCTGACAATCAGCAGGAATCTGCAGCACACTCTCAGCTTCAGATATGTAACAAGCAAACAATTACAGGCTTTATCATGCTTACAACCTGGAACTCTGGATAAACTACCATTCACTGTAGTCCAAGCACCAAAATGAGGAACTATTTGGCACATATTGCTGAATTCTATCCAACATATGCCTGGTGATCTTAGTTTATTTGACATGTCAGCAAGACTTAAGGCTCTCTAGTTTCTAAATGTTCACATGCCTCCAACATAGTAGAATTTAACTGGAGATGTGCAACAACAAAGGTAACTTAAGGCAGGTCTGACAATAGCACTACAGAAGTTTTGAAAGCTCACACTTCAGAGATGGATTTGAAATATCATTTAAAGAAAACAATGAAACAATTCTGATGACTTTTAGTGACTTTAGTCCAGAAAACAGATTTCTGAAGACTCAGTTGAAGATATTAAATATTTGCTTGCAAGGTAGAAGACTATTGTAACATGACTGCAAAGCTCAAATTTGCTCCCAAAACTGCAGAAAACTGGACTATCATTTCATATTTAACAGCTAAATGAGTGAGATGTGCTGCTATAGAAGCACTATAACTTTGTGGATGAAAAGTAATTAATTGTTTTAACTGCAAGTATTTAAGACCACACAAGAGACAAGCAGGATGAAAATACACTGGAAGTTCTGTTTCTTGGAGGTTCTCGCAAGTCTTGAGCAAAGCCAAGTATTTTAAGTCTCAGCTGTCTTAAACTTCACTGCTAGGTTTCTTGACTGAGTGATAATGGATGTAGAAAAACAGAGTTCACACAGTAAACTTTAAAAACACCTCTAGTTCATTTTAAAGGCACACTACAGCTAAAAAAGTCAAGTTTCCATCACATGAAGTATTTAGAGATGAATTCATGAGTGTGTATTCATTACAATTACATTAGTGAGTGGAAAATCTTTTAAAACCTTGTCAGTCAAATGGTTCATTGAACTCCTGAAAAATTTTAGTGAGGATGTGGCAGGTGATGCATAATTCCAATTATGAATGCTGGCAGTTATTTACTGCTTCTATGACAGAGGGTGACAGCAGATGTCTGAAGTAACTTTTGAACTCTCCTAGAGAAGCCTGCTTCTTGATAGCTGCAATTAACAATGGGCTGCTTATAAATCTGATTAATACCTGGATTAAAAAATCCTGGTACTTACTGAGTCCTCCAATTAAAAAGACAAAGCCACCATTTCAAAGGCAGATTGTTGTATTACTGTGTTGTGGTGTGTTTTGGGGTTTTATTGGGTTTTCCCTGAGGTGTAGCTGTGTCCCTCATTCACTCGGAGTCCCTCTGCAGCCCTGGCCTGGTATCTGGTACATTCCAGGGGAGCTGTTGGGTGATTGGCCAGGTTCCCAGTTTCTCCACACCCTATCCTGATGCCCTCTGTCTGTACCCCTCCCCTTTCCCCACCCCCATTTAAAAGGTGCTGCTCTGCACCCAGGACCCCACTTTTGTGGGGACCTGAGCTCCAGAAACAAAAAACCAAAGTTGTACCTGCAAAAGTCCTCCCTTTGTCCTTTGCCATTGCCACGCTTCAGCCAGGGCTGAGACTCACAGGACCGGGAGAGGTACAGAGAAGTACCCTTAAAGCTGGACTAGGGCAACAGCTAACTGGGTGGAATGAAAGGTTCCAGGAGCTGCACCTAGAACCCAGCTTTATTACTGCATATAGATTTAGACAGGAAACAGAACTGGACTGAGAAGAAATTCCTGGAAATTAAGGAAATGCTAGAAACAGGAGACCCATAACAAAAGTACCTAGGCACTGGCCAGGCATCTTAGCCAGTGATCCCCTAGGCCTACACATAGCATGAAGCAGCTGCATGGCACAAAACCAACACCCTCCTAACAATCTTCCCCAGATGAGCAGTGATCTCCCCAGGGCAAAGTTAGGGCAGAATGAATATAACTCTGCAAAGCTGTGTTACAAACAAACCCTTAAGAAGGAAGTGACAATTTTTGGTTAAAACTGAAGATGACAAATGAATAAAACCCACAAAGAAAGGAGGACATCTGAGCAGTTAACTTTATTTAAATTAGCTCATGTAAGTTTTCCACCAGGACATCTACAAAAAAAGTATACTCCAAGTTCTTGCTATGCTCTGGATGCAGCTTTCAGACAGTCAACATCACACGCCACCTTCTGTCTGAATTACTTGAACTGCTTATAACTAATTCCTTGCAAGTTCCCCCAGTTGTCATGTTTAAATAATATTCACCTAATTCTAGTCAGACAGCTCAGACTGCCTAGTCAAATTTCAATACCTACTCTCAGTGTTTGAATACATTCTTGTCCTTTCAAATGTCACATTGGTACCAAACAGATTGATTGGTATTAGTTGAACAGACCTGACTGTGTATTTTGAGCTTATGAGCCACCTACAACACCAGGAGATGGACTCTGTGATCCATGTGGATCCCTTCCAACTCAGTTTATCCTGTGTGTGATTCTTCCATGTTGCCACATCAACATTTATATTACTAGAGCAGTTGGCACAGAAGTTGTTAGAAGACATCAGGTTTTCTTGTTCCTACAGTCCAAACACCAGTTCCCTGTGTCCTGCACTAACTACACAACTCACCTAAGACCTCCTCCAATACTGAAATTAAATTAGAATTCAGAAATTCCTGAGAGCCTGCTGTTCTGAAATACTGCAGAAAGAGGCAGATTGTTCTTGAAATAACTTCAGTGTTTGCAAACATGAAAGCAGGACATACATAGTTATTAGAATGTAGGGTAGTTACTAATATTAACAATTAGTCTTATAAAAAAAGACTACCTAATCACCTTTCATGTGCTTGCATAGACTATAATGTCCCTCAGGTAGCATTAGAAGCTTAAAAACCTGTCCTCGTAAACATTTTATTTTTCAGAGTCTGTCAAAAGATATAGGAAGATTTTTTTCATCCTTAGAAATATAGCTCAGTAACTATATAGCTAAAATAGGATTAATTTACAAAGACAACACAAATGACAAAAATATTTCTGAACTGTGTTTATATAAACATATTGGTTTGTAAACAAATTGACAACATTTACTTTAAATATTGAAAGAACTTCAAACTACACAATTTGCATTAAAGAGAAAAATAAGTTAAAAATTAATCACATCTTGATTATTCCATTGGTTATGACTAGATCAGGCACCTGGAAGTTTCAGAACTGAACCATACTAAAACACTGCAAGAGTGCTGAATATTGCAATTTACACTATGATTTCCTTTGAGAGAGCAAAAGCCACCTCATAGTTACCTCAGGATTTCCATGGTAACTTAGTGGAGATCACAGTATGAAAATTACTTATTTTTCACAGACTGGAAACTCACCATTTAAACATTTTTGGCATACTTTAATGGATAGTCTCTTGTTAGCTCTAGTTTTATATAGAAAACCCAGCAAAACTAATGCAAAAGTCAAGTCAAGTCCTTCTGAGAGTGTAAACTTCATCCAAATCTTTCCTGCAATATTTGCATTGTTTTGCAGGATTTTAGCTGTATCTATGAATAAAAAAGTCCTACAAGTTAAGCATGAAAATATTTAAGAAAACCTAAGTTAACAAAAAAGCCTTGTGAATTATGAAGTAGTTACAACAGTTCATCAAATTATACATCAGAAGGTTACATATATGTTTAATCACAAAATAATATTTTCTATATATTACTCAAAGTCAGCTTCAACATTTGTTCTCATTTAACAGTGATACTCAAAGCAATATTCAGGTTTTTAATCCCTTTAAGTGAGTACACTAATTTCTTTTATTTTTACAGGTGCAAAGATGCTTATCTGGATATGAGTTCCATGTGGGCATGACTCTCAACATAATTTTACATTTTTTCATCTTGAAGGCAAAAGGATGTCAGTGGTAATAAACAGACAGTTCATCATCACTCATATCTGAATCGTCATCATCTACTTCACCTTCAATGACTGATTTCTTGCCTTTGCAGCATGAAACAATTAATCCAATTAAAAAGACCTGCAAATTTAAAGTAGAAATTGTTACTGTTATTCAGTTCAGGGGCATATACGAGCCATATAAGTAAAACAAATAGTAGTGTGCTGATGCAAATGATGCAATGACAACTACTGTAAATTATCCAACTCAGTTCAGAGGTCTCCAAAATCCAAGTACTTACTGCAATGAATGCCCAGTTCCCAAAGTAATAGGCCGCACTGAAGAACCAAAATTTATGAAGAAAGAGGTACGTCCGAGTGACAATACACTGATCTAAATTGAAAGGAAATAGTACTGATTAATGCAGAACAACAACAAAAACATCAGCTAAAGACAATACAGTAGGATAATATTTTAGCAGTTATGGAGAGTATTTAATCCTGCAGAACAATTACACTCCATTACATCTAATTTACTCTCCTGTACCCAGAAGGTATACAGAAGGGACACTTGTTATGGGAGAGTGACAGTGACAGGTAACATGAAGCTACAAGTTACACAGGTAAACCTATTACTAATTTCTCATGCAGATGTGCCAATTATTAACTAGAATCTGTCCAAAAGGGAACTCACTTCCCATTTTATATAAACCACAGCCATACAAAGCAGGTTCTGGATTAAAACACACATTTCAGATCTATGAAAAACTGTGTCTCTATTAGGATTACATAAGCTTTGCAAAAAATCCAAAGTCAATTACATGTATGCAAAAAAACTCTAACATATACTGGGACTTTTGCAACCCAGATAACAGAAGCTTTATTTGTACACAAGACCTGACAGTACTGGTTAAGCCTTACTCCTCTAAAAACATGAATATTGAAGCAGTATTTTCTGATGTGGCTGTATTTTTCTTCATTTCTAACTGGTAGATTTAAAAATTAAGAATCAAATTCCCAAGGAATTTTCAACACGCAGACAGAGAGCACAAAGGCTTGTATAGGACACTGAGCCTGTGCCATTCAAGGGGTCATGCTAGAGGATGGCCCGCAGGACACGTGAGCCAGTTCATTAATCTCTCAAATGCAAGGAAGGGTATGCACTAAGTTCAAGCTAAGGTAAAATATCATCTCCTGGTTGGTCTTTTTGGTTTTTCATACTATGCTTACTATACTTCAAACCCCACTTAAAGCCCATTTTAGAGCAGGAATTGGTGTGCAAACATGCTGAACACCAGAGAAAGTAAGCAACAGAAACTGCCTGTTTGTTCCTCAGTTCAGACCCCAGGTTTGGAAATACTGCCCAGGTGCAGTTGAAATAAAGACTTCCTGCCTTCTAAAGCTGTGAGTGATACACTACTTATATAGTTACATAGCTCACTTTTAGCAGCCATCTAAGTAAGAAACACTGGTGAAGTGAAGACACTTCAGAATTCAGATAATATTGTCAATACCATCTGCAGCTCTCCAGCTGGTTACTTGAATTAAGAAACAACTAAAAGACTTTCAGATGGCACTTTATAATAATTCGATTAAATAGATGATGATAAATATTTTGGAATAGTTTGACCTTGCAAGAATATTTCTATGCAATGTTACAAGAGCATATAACTATATTTCAGCTATCGTTACTGAACTAATGTTACTTAATAGGCTGACATGACATTTTTCATCAACTGATTCCTCCATATGATTCAATTTAGAATAACTTATCATGAATAGCCTGATTTAAGATAGCTACTTGCTATCCAGAATGATCAATGTGAATATTAGAGGCATCTTGATCATGTGGAACAAAAGTACACATGGAAAGCTACCAAACCTCCAATAGATACCTGCCACCATTTAAAAAATACAACACATTCTACGTACATATGTAGTGCTGACCAAGGAACAAAGCCAAACAGACAGGATTCAAGACAAAACAATTTTAAAAATAAAGAATGACAAGCGCTAATAGTCACTACTACCAGAAGAGTCAACTATTTTTTTTTTGTTTTGAGTCCACTGATGAAGTTTTTCATTGTGGTAAATAGTTAATGTACTATTTTCAAATTAAGGCTTCTTCCAGGAAGTGAATTAGCTAGTTTATGATGAATTACAATGATAATTCTGTTCAAAGCCAAATATTAAAACCTAAAACAGAAAACTGTGCACTGAAAACTCAAATTATGAGAACTTACTGATGAAGTCTTTTATGCATCTCAAAACATAGTACGCTTTCACAAAAGCATGCAGAGGGAAACAGTTTCTTAGGGAAGAGTTACAAATTGTTGTGAACAATGTAATTTATAAACATTATTTGAAAGTCAATACTGTACACTTGTTTTACCTCTTCATTAATCAACCAGACAATGAAATTATACCCTCTGTAAATCCATAGATCAAAAGTGGGCAGAAATAAAGAGCAGAGGTCCAACACACTAGATGGTCAGATTTAAGGAAAGAGTTGTTTTTCAAGCCCCTTGAAACAGTCCTCAATGCTGAATGGAGACAGAAGCCCTGCACCTGGACCAAAGCGACACCATGCAGTAGTGCAGGCTGAGGGCTGACCAGACAAAATGCAATTGTGCAGAAAGCAACCTCATCTCACAGCAGCCAAACAGAACATGTAGTTACTGGTGTTCATCTATAACTCAAATGTAACTGAATATCAGGCTTCACTATCCAGAATGCAGCAAAAGTCCTCTAAACTGATCAGTTCTTCAACTGTGACAAACTGCACCTGCAATGGTGACATTTTGGGCTGCTCAGTACAAAAGTAGCATTGACTTGTTGAAGCAAATCTACTGGAGGACCACTGCAACAGCTCAGAGCACAGAGCAGACAATGAAGATGTGTTCTTTCAGCTTGAAGTAAAGGTGTTTGCAGGTGTGCCTTACTGCTGCCTCTGCTATCTAGTGGGGGCTTACAAAGTATTAAATGAGATTCCTCCTAGATCTGCATAACAACAGGACATCAGATGACAGAGCAAGAAATACACCTATTAAATAGTAGGAGAGGTGATCAACATAGGTAAACATTGAGGCACACAGTCCATCAGAAATTCAAAACTGGTGGGATGTGAGCAACCTGCTATACTTGCTGGGTGGTTGGAACAGACTACCTCCTAGGTCCTGTGTGTGCTCAAGCTCATTACATGAAAGTAGATATTGAGACAACACAAATCTAAATAACAATGGTATTTTTCGATGGTAAACCCCAAAGTGCGAATGTTATCCAAAGACAGATGAAGATTATGTCTCCAGTTTTAAGCAGAACCTAGTTTTACTTAAAATGCACTCAAAACTACCTCCAAAGGGAAAGATGCATCCTTACTGTGCTTGAACATCTAAGCACTGCAGAATTTCAGACCCTAAAAGTATTGAAGGCGTAACTTCAGGTATCCAAGAATACTTATTTCATACAGCCTTGCTGCCAATATATCAAAGGCTGCATTGCAAAAAGCAGCTGCTGCTTGAAGGTTCTAGGTATGGCTTTGGTCACAGATCAAATTGTTGAGACAAAGTAAGCTTCAGGAGTCTCTACAAAAGGATATTCACAGGTATATCAAAAATTTTCCCATTTTGTACCTACCATCTCACAACCTAACATCTTGATCAATATTTCATAGTGTTCAGGTCAATAAAGCGCTTCCAAAGTTTATGTTAAAGATTGTATTTCACATATCACTTCCACATTTCTCTGGAAACAGATTCGTGGAATGGCAGCAACAGCTGTCCCAGCCACAAATACAGGATTTTTTTCTTTTCTTGTTGGCTAAACAGCAAAAAATGACTACATTCTTAATTGCCCCATACTCATTAGTTTCTACAAGTGGTTTTTTTATATACTATTTGAGCACCTCCCCACTTATTCCATATTCTTCTACGATATATATATATACACATAGAATTAATAGTAGCCTTATTCAGCTGTTCAGCCTGTCTTTGCACTTGACAATCTAGCCCCTCCACTGCTGCTGCTTCTCTGGTTTCACAAGCTAAAATTAATCAACTAAACAAAGCTTTTGCAACTTTTGGGTTGTGGCATCCCATACCAGTTATCTTTCTCTCAGCTAACTTTTCCCAGAAACTGCCTAAATTTCAATTCATTACTCATTCAGCTTTCACAATAATGCAAGTATTAAACAGCTTCAGCACCACTTGTTTCAAGGTTAACCTTGCAATAAAATTACACCTTTGATCCCTTATCAGACATAAAAAGCATATTGGAACACATACTATTCACATATAGCAGGGATCTGAAAATATTTCCCAACTGGTTGTATGTAGCTACAATAACTCCCCACTTAGAAATGTGAATCACTAAGCTTCCAACACTTCAAGCTGACAGCACTCTGAAGCACTACAGAGCACAACAGAAGCATGAGCATCAAATCACTCAGATGTTAAACAACAGTTTGCAGCTATCTAAAATCTTCTAAAATCTAGGTCTAACATACGAGCAAAAAAAGCTGCCTGCTGTTTCATCCTTGTTGTCTGGCTTTGGTGCAGGTTTTTTTTGCTTAGCTGGAAGGTAAGCAAAATGGTAATGAGATGGCACCTAAATTAGACCTGTAGAGACCAAAAGTCTAGCCAGATAAAGTCTAGTCCACAAAGCTTCCTTATTCAACAGAAGCTGCTCAGTAGGTTTGGAATCAAATCCTGACAAAAGAAAGTATTTAGCAGGCTAAGGAGGAGCCAGAAACCTGTAAACCAGGAACTAATGAGGAGCCTGGAAAAGCTATTTGGGACAAAATACTTAGAAGCAAACTGTGTTTTTTCAGTGCTTCAAGCTATAGGTAAACTGTGTATGATACTTCTCATGGTCTATCTGCAAATCAAACACAACCAGATATAAAACAAGACAGACAAAAAAAAGGATGTAATGGATGTGACTCAGTCTGGTTTTATAACAAATAGATCTGATTTTGTAACAAAAGTCATAAGTCTGGATAACCATTAGCTATTTACAGTTATTTTACAGTACACGAACAACTGCAGCAGTCACAAAATTTCTTGATGGTAATTACACATTATGAATGTTTACATTAAATGGCTTGAGAATTTTCAAGTCCCATCAGTGCTAGCAGGGCTTTATAGCATAAGGAGGCTTCCAGTAAGATGCCCCAAGATTCTGTGCTAAAAGAAAAAAGTCACTAATCAAAGTTTCTTAATGCTAAATAATAAAAATGATGTCCTATTGAGTGATCTGAGTGTCACATTTTTTCCCCAACAGTCAAATTTAAATGAAGTGACATGTATGAACAGGATTTGCATTTATTTATGAATGAAGGATTTAGTTGTAGAAAGAAAGTTCTGCATCTTACAACCAAGCACAAACAAACTTTAGCTAAACATAGCAAGAGTTTTCACTACTTCCCTCTATATGTTCAGAGGGCCTGTCAGCCATTTTTGGGGCCTTTTAGATTTAGAGTTCATCCTAGCACAGTTATGGCATTATAATGCAAAATTTCACCCAGCTATAAGGTTTCTATTTCACTTGGGTTACAGAGAATCTGTGAGAGTGTCAAGATTTGCATGTATTAACAGACTAGGTGAAAAACATTTAATGAGATTTGAACAGCTAAACCTGTTAATCTCATTTTTCATAAGTTTAAAGGATGACTTGATTTTAATGTTTATTAAGTACCTTCCAGTGAGGAAAATACTAATGCTACAAGTCCATGTATAAATTGAACAGGTACAGCATTAGCCAAAAGGCAATTCTGAAGCCACTTCAATTCCAAAGAGATAATGCCCAGTTTCTACAGGGAAGCAATAAACCATTGGATCAGTCTGCTGATGGAAAAAGTATTCAGTGCTTTGGTTGCAAGTAGAGATCCTCAGAAACATTGTGTACAATTCAGGTTAATTACAAGCTCTGGCCACATGGGTTTAAAGACAAGGTATAATTGTTAGTTCACGCCTTTGAGTTGCCACTTTAAACTTGAAGTTCTTCAAGAGGCATTTTCTGAGTCTCCCTTGCAAACCTTATTTTAAAGTAACTAGAGGCAAACTACTCTTATTATAAAGATATAGCCAGTGATAAACATCAAAGGCAATACTCTAGGGATGAACACAGATGTAAAGCTCTACAAAGGAAGCAGACAGCATAACCTATTATTTTCATTCTTATCAAAACCTCCTCCTTTAGGAAAAATAATTGCAGGGACTGACATACCTACATGTGCATGTCAGTGAACAATGTACTGCAAAAAGATATATTTACAGCACTCTTAGCTGCTCAGATTGCTTACAGGTGCCAAACAGGGCTTTCTGTGCTCAAGCATGCACCACTGTGCTTATCTACATGGAGTTCTTATGGTTATAGAAGGCTTGGAAAATGTTAGGTATAACTACAGATTCAGGGTAAAGTACTAGCAAGGTCATTCACAAAGCAATAGGAAAATGGAAAGTACTCACTAAAATCCTTACTTTATGTTAAGCATTTTGTAACTTTTTAAATTAATTAATTTAGAACAACAGTTCGGAAGGGATAACCTACAGTCATACAACTCTTCATACAAAATTACGAAATTACTAATATTGAGGGTTCTGACCAACTTGCTTGTAGTTTCCCTTTGCATGTCTCCCACATTTCTCTAGAAGAGAAACAGAATATGCTCCTGTTTTGGCATTTGTATTTGGGCCTCCTTTCCAGCTTGGGTAACGTCTATATCTAGTCTATACTCAAGGAAAAATAAAGCCTGAGGTCCTGAACTTTTTGACTTCTAGCTAATAAGGGTGTCTTAGAAGATGGCACAGATCGAGTAACTTCAAAGCCTTAGAAATGAGAATATTTTTTTCTCACTTTACATGTAGTTCCAAGTCAGCACAGGTGTATGAAAAAGGCCTAGCAGATAGACTGTACCCAGCATGTAACTGGCCTTGGGCAAAGCTCATTTCCTCAATGAAGTAAGAGAATCCAAGGGGGATTCAGAGCAAGTTATGCATTTAAAGTGAGTGATGCTTCAAAATTAGATCTTTTAATCTAGAAAGAGGCAGATAGTGTTTATCAGATCTCATAGTTCAGGTGTGCAGCTGAGTCATTGCTCATTTACATTAAATCCCATTAACCTGTTCAGCTAAACCTATACCACGTTTTCAACACATCAGTCCTGCTGCCAAAGTCTTCATCAAATAATTGAATTTCTTTTCTTTACCTTATACTCAACTGAATTGTGGACCCAACACTTCAGCTGTCATCAGCCTTGAAAACAGTCATCAAATGGTACTTTTGCCCAACTGTATTGAACACTGAAAACTAAAGCTTGTTTTGCCTACAACAAATATAACTTAAAACAAAAATAAGTTGCTGCCCCCAAAAGACTTTTGCCCCCAAAAAAGCTTTTTAAGTTAACCAGAACACAAATCTTTTGTGCAAGATTTTTAATGAAAAAAGGGTGCCTTGACTTATAAGATGTACCCCGCTCTATTATTTTCTGTCTTCTAAGCGGTTTCATGTAGTTACACTGTTATGGCCCTTGAGTATGAAACAGATTTACCTCTTTCATATCAGGAATAAATAGAGACAAGCTTTGCTGAATTAAAGCAGATAATGCTAAAACCTCACAAATTATATATCTAACTATAAATACTCAAGAATGTTTTTTTTTCTAAGATTCCATTTTAACCACCTTGTATTTCTCCAGGAAGTAGGCTTGTTCTTTGGACCAAACCAAACATTAGCTTGAAACAAATCTACAGGAAACACTGCCCAATAAAGCCTGAAGTATTAGCTGTTACAACTTTATCAGGTCTCTCCTACCATCTCAGAGAGAAAAAAACAATTTACTTGGAGATCATATCTCCAACATCTGAGCATTCAATAAGACAACAGATTGCTATAAGCTCAGCTATCAGCACAGCCATTGAAAGGTCATTGCTTGTTTTATGTTTAAGGAAAAACACCTGTTAGAATTAAATCAGTTTAAATGGAATAAAATTAATTGAGGAGACAAATCAATGTTGGCATTTAGTTACAGTTCACTGGTTTACATAAAACCCTAGTATCAAAAAAGACAATTCGAACTGCAAGTGCTTTACCAACCTTTTTATTTAAGTTATTTGCATCTATTTTTGCCCATGTCTAATATCCTTAAAAAGAGGAATTGTGTTTAGAAATTTAGTTCCTACCTTTGAAAAAAATCTGACTTGTCAAGATGCTGTCTGATCACAGAGGAGCACCTACTTATTTTCATTAGCTTTGTTACAGCTATTAAAAATGGCAGATATTACATTTCCAGTTTCTAAAACTGACTGGATGAAACAATCATTAAAGTGTTTTCACTAATACAACTTTTTGGTTTTAAAGTTGATTATTACAAAATAAACCTTTCTTTCAATTATAACACATGAAGAGTTTGAATATATTATCTACTTTTAATACAACTCTACTTAAGTCTATGGATCACACTGATATTCACATTTAAGAAATATTCCCATCTTCTACTTATACTAGATCAGCACAGGACAGCATACCAACATCTTCTCCACCTCTTTTCTATTAAGAAAGGAGACCATGGCTCAGAGATAGCCACTGCAACAACATGATGATGACAAACCAAAGCCACCATTTACACAAACCAGCTTGTGTTCTGTACATAAGACTAGTTTTAAGCATCAGCATATTGCTTCCATTGATCAAAGTAAACTAAGAAAGAAAATCATATAAAGTATTAAAAGTATTCAAAATAATTCAAGTATGAGTAGAATTGAGTAAGTTTATTTAAATCCAATCTCAGTTTCTATAATTAAGCAAAATCTGAGGAAATCAGACTATTTTAATTTCTTTCACAAAGGTCAAGACTAACAAGCTTATCAATGCCAGCACGTATATTCTGCTTTCAGCAGATACAGGCCAAGTCAAGAAGCTGCTTACAAGAAACAAATATCTGTACAACTTGGACAAAAGTGATCTCATTTTGAAAGGCACCACATTTGCTCTTCTAAATTTTGTCAGAGTTTCTATTTTTAATCACAAAAACAGGGCAGTTTAAGCATGAATTGAACAATTATAGTTGTCAAAATATCTAAACACTTGAAACTGCATTAAGTCTAAAAACAGCAATCAAAAAATGGATGAATGATTTGAAGTATGGGGAAAAACAAAAATCTATCACCCTTGGGAAATGCTATGAACCACCAGGAACGAGACTAACACACATACTAAATTTGAGGATAAGCATAAATACAAGGGAACAACCCTGCAGAAAAGACCTGGCTTGACAGACTAGGAACAAAGAACTAATGGTCCAGTTACCTCTACTAGTGCAAAAATAAATTAAGTTTTATATTTCCCAATAACAAAAGTAGAGAAAAACTGAGTGGCTATTAAGAACTTCTCGAAGCAGTCAAAAAAATCAAGTGTTGCAGAATACTGGTAATAAGAGAAGACAGGACAACTATTTATCTTGTCTATCAATTAACTAACACTGTAAAGCATTTTCATAAGGATAGAAATGCACACACAATACAAGTGCTGCACATACAGAGGAGCTGAAAGTTGGCCAGAGTAAGAACAACTGAAGGCTTGGGTTCAAAAAAATCTGGACCATTCTGAAGGCTATAAATCTCATGCTGAGATCAGTGTTAGCAATCAATATGATTGTGACCTTCAACAGTACTATCAGCAGTGCAATGGCTTCTGCAGTTCAAACTGTGAAAAAACTGTTTATATGCAGAGGGAAAGAAAGTGTAAAGTAAGACTGCAAAAAATAAAACCAGCATGACTTCAATTAGCTTGGTTTTTTAATAAAACCAGGCTAAAAGTCATTCACAGCCTTACTCAAGTTTCATAGAGGAATAAGCACTAAATAAAATGTTACTAGTCTCTCTCTCAAAAAAAATATCAACACTAAGGCCTGCATAGATGGAAACTCAAGGAACATTCCAGCATTTTCCACCTGCTTGCTAGTCACTACTTAACTCCATAATACATCAAAAGGAGGCATTTAGTAATACAGCTGAGAAACTTTATCATTCCCTATAATTTCCAGCATAACTGTAAGAGAATTAGAGAAAAATAGTCTAAGAGTTCTAGTTCTACTGGTATTGTTGCTAATGGAAGAGCCCACTATTACAGCTCATTAAAAATTATATAATTCTCTTATCTGTAAGTTTCCACTGAGAATCTCAAGTTCCACTAAGAAGCTCAGACCTTAGTTTACCTGACTATTGAGAGACTAAACAGAATACTTTTCTGCACATTTTTATGATAAACATACACAGTGAAGCTATTCACCAGCTGGGGTTTATTTTTAAGATCTACATATACATTAAAGTAAATGTGAAATTTTTAAGTTAACTGGAATGCTTTGTTACCCATGGTTTCTACTAAAAATAGTCATTTCTTCAAATGAATAAAGTAAGCTTTAACTTAAGTATACATCAAAGCTTCATTTTAGACAAATGAAAACCATGAAGACAGATTAAGTTGCTTTTTACAGCTAAGCATGAACCTAGCACACTGGAAATAGAAGAAAAACTTATCTTACCTTCAGGTGCATCTGCATCACAGTCTTTAGACACAAGTGTCACATTCCCTGGGTGACCATCAATTGTCTTATTACTCTGCATTATAAACAGAGAAAATTAGTACACTACTCTACCAGAAATGGTCTTCCATAGACAATGATAATGCAGTGAATTAAAAAAACTTAAATCTCTTAGAATATTCAAAATTATTATTTTTGAACAGCATAAGCAGAGTAAGCTGTGAGCAGTAAAACAAGAACACTTCTAAGTATTATTTCATTAACAAAAAACCAATAGCTTGTGTTCTATTTGAAGACTTGTGAAAAATATACTTGAGCTCTGAAATTCAACCTTTTAACTGTGCATAAAATTAATTTGAAAATCAACTTTGGTGATGAAGACACCACAGAAGTGTTAGAATTGATCATGATAATGAATACAGTTTGCTTCTGATCTAAAAGTCAGATGGCAGCATGCAACATACTTGGACTGCCAGAGTGGAAGAAGAAAAATTATGCTTAACTATTGAAAACCCAAATGTACCTGCTTAAATGCTCCAAATCTTTGGAAAACTGGCCCTTTCAGGGAACATGAACTCTGTGTTCCACATTTCTGAACAATCAGTGAATAATTTTAGCAGAGTCCAGTGTAAATCCCTTGCACTACAGTGATTTTTTATACCCTGATTCACTTTAAAGGATCACATACACTGTACTTACTTGCACCCTCATGATTTCATAAAAAGAAAACCCTCTAAAGAAATCAGTAAGAGTCAGCACCTTTTCTTCAGACTGAAAGAAGTTCCTTAAAACATACCAGCAATCAGTACAAGCTGGCACAGAAAATTAAGCTCTAACAACTTAATTGAGGAAGTTTATCAATATGAAGCAAATTCAGTTTTCACTTTGAACAGTCAAGAGAAACAACTCAGAGTCTATCCAAAAAGCAGCAGTTTGTACACGCAGTTAATTTTGTTTCATGTAAGGCCATGAAAGTGGGTAGACTGCCTTAAAAACAGATCTAAGAGGAATATGACTTAAGTCACAGGGATCTTTGTTCCTACAAAAGAGAATGTGTAGACAAAAACAACAGCGTAAGAACACATGAAATTTCAATTATTCAGTACACATTTAGCAGTTTCCCATCTCCAGAAGGTTTTCTGGCTGGCTGTCCCTATTCCAGCTTACACTGCTCAGTCATAGCAAGCACTTCTTTCAAAAGAACAGTACCATACTTTGTAAAATTCCATGGGGCACACAAAAATCACAAAACAATCACAACATAACCATTTCAAAGTTTTGACTTCCTTATCTTCATTCACTTAGCCATAATAACAGGATTTTAAACACAACATTAGACCTATAGGCTTTCTTTGACAGCATC